>JAPKLY010004729.1:0-13933 GCA_026898435.1 Prunella vulgaris
CCGTGAGGTTTGAGCCTATTTTGCCGGTTTCAATCTTGAACGGATGATATTTCTTTGATGTGAGATCTACATGGTGCATTTCCACTCTAGAACTTGATTTGAGTCTTGTGTGAGATCACATTTTGTAATGTGTTGTCAAAAATGATTTGAGGCCATCTTTGATTTTATATGAGCCACTTAGCCAAATTATTCATCCCATGACATTGATTCCATAGTTAGCCATTTTGTGCCATTGGCCTTTTTCTTTGGCAACCTATGATTGTAGCTTGATTATCCTTCATTTTGAGCCTTATTTTCCCTATTACTAGTGGAGCTTAAATGAGGGTATGAAGGTTACATGTGCTTTGAAGGAATACTTGGTGGATGAGATGGTGAAGAAAAGTGAAAGAAACAAAAGATGAAGATGTGAAAAAAAAATGGAAGTTGTGTTGAATGAAAAGATGTGAAGAAGAACTTATGTTCCTAATGTGTTGGTGATGTGATGCAAAATTGCAAAAGAAAGGTAGTGGAAAAATACTTGAAAGGAAGAAGTGTGAAAAGAAGTGTTATGTGGTTGAAATGGTGTTGCAACTTGATCACTTGCAACCTATCTTTGGAAAAGTAGAGATATTCTAGCTAGGTATCTTGACCTCTTGCTCCACTAGTATGATAGTCACTTCTATCCAAAAATATCCCACCCTTACCAAAGAGCCAACACTACAACCAAATAAAAAGTCCTCTTTGATTTGATGATGAGTTACTTGTCAAGTGGTGGAGAATTGGAGACTTTATCAAGCCTATGGTAGTGGATGTACTATGTGTGATGTTGAGAGAACCTCATATACTTGAGAGTTTGAGTGATACACTTCCTAGTGAGGATCTAGACTCATTGATTTGATCTTGTGTGCATTGATGTTTATGTAGATGGTTGATGAGATAACACTACATTGTTAGATTGCATGAGTTAGGTGATGTATATATGGCATTTGACCTTGTGCTTGATGCTTCATCGATACAATTATTCCCCTATCTTATCGTTTCATTGCTCGAGGCCGAGCAACAATCTAGTTTGGGGGTGTGATTAGGGTCATAATTGCATCTTTTAGCATCCATTTCTATATGGTTTTGATGAGATTATGTTCATATTTGACCCTAATATAGTATAAATTGTGCTATTAACCCTTTGTTGGCAAGAAAGAGTGCTTTACAGGAGAAAACGAGCAACAACGAGAATTCCCAATTATAGGAGGCCAAATGATGGGATCCGAGCTCATGGAGATGTTTATAATACTCAATCGGAGACCCTAGGAAGATCGGACGAGCCGTTGGATCGAAAACACAAAAGTTAAAAATCGGATGTCAAGGCTGAACTACGGTCTAGTGGACCATAGCTCATGCTCGAGCACAGTGAAGAAGGTGGTCGAGCAGAATTCACCTGGTCAAGGTGAGCCAGAGCCGCTCGACCACCAGCATGAGTCCGCTCGAGCGGCTTGTCCGAGAGCCGTGAAGAAGTCATCCGAGCGCGAAGAGGAGACCAAGACACAGCCGCTCAACCATGAGCGTGGGTTCACTAGAGCGGCGCGTCCGAGTGCCAGCTACTTCATGCTCGAGTGTGAGGTGCAGTTTTGACATTTTCGAGGGCGTTCTCGTCTTTTCGCGCGTTTAATGAAGGACATATAGGACCAAACATTGTGGGCACTATAAATACTCAAGGATCAGAGATAATTCATCATAATTTCATCATTATTCATTAGTTAGATCATTAGGTAGTTTTAGAGAGAGAGATTAGAGGTTACTTAGTGGGTTCTTAGTTAGATTTCATACTTATCTCTACAAGTAATTTTGATCCAACCATTGGATCTTTAATCCGTTTGTTCCATTAGATTAGTCTCGTTATTAGCTACAATTCTACGGTTCGTTTTATGATTTTGAGCTTTGGATCAAGAGATAGCTTTTCAAGGTTTGATGCTTGTATTTCCATTCATCTACATTTGGTAAGTTTTCCTTTAATTCTCTTGTTTTAATTCATAATCATGATTCTTAGAATGTTAATTGTTGATTTTCATTATCAGCCATGGGCTAATCCCTTGTTGCATGGTTGTATGAATACTATGGTGAATTTAGTCTCTTTTTAATCCTATGCATGAATTAGTGATCTTGATGGATTAGTTCTCTAATTAATGACTTGTATGAATGCTTGGGATGTTTAATTGGACTGAATGGCTTATATGTTTTAGCAATGAAATGAGAATTGAGCTATAAGAACCTTATGCATACCAAGTGTTTGATGTTTGGCTTATATGATCAATGAGAATTACATATTAGCCTAGACCTCTTAATTGGAGTGTTGGGAGTTGTAGAGAGATCTAGACATCCAATAGAGCCCTTAACTTGTGTAGTAGAGAGATCTAGACACTAGTTGGCTTGACTAAGACACCAAGAGATCTTTTGCAATCTAGGATGTATAGGACACTAGATGAACTATAGTAGGATTACTTCCATGCACACACAACACTCACTTGCTCACTTCCTTGAGGTGATAGTTAGTTTTTACTTTACTTTGTGTAGTAGATAGATAACATGGTCCTTTCTTTGTTATCCTAGCTATTAGCCTTTGTGAACATTCAATACTTGCTTGATATCGCATCGTTTCCCTGTGTTCAATATTTAACTTGGTTAACTTGCCACAACAACAACGACCACGTACACTTGCTTGGAAATTTTACACGATTTTGGCAAACAGCTGATGACGATGGTGGCACTTAGTTTTAGTGGTGGGATTTTAGTAGGCATAGTGGTGGTGTGATTTTGGTAGGCATGATGGTAGGTGTCACATGGGTAATTTCAGAGTACAATTTTTTTGCCCCGTTCAGCACTGCCTTGCAGCCCAAAATGATGTCTGATCCCTAAACACCGGTAAAATAGTCAGCCCTTTCACGAACACCTCAACGTTCTTTGATTGATCTCACTCTCACCAACACTCATATTTAGTTTACACGGTACATACTAGTATTGTCATATATTAAACAACTATATCGCAACGGATTAAACATAAACGTAAAACACACAACAAATACGAGAACAGACTTCCAACCTTATAATTAATCACAACAATTACAAGGAGTTGCAAAGACTTGTGCACAAGATCATCTATTTTCAAATGGTTGTACAACTCAAGGCTGCACTAATTTAAAAGCATAAATTCATACAATTGTGTGGTGGACATCCCCACATCACTAGGATCAGCCTATCTCGCAGTCGGATGGGTTGGATCGGTACATGTCTTCCATCCACTTTGTCCAACATTTAGAGATAGTTTTGCCCACTTAATAACTCCTCTAAACTGCTCCAAAACTGTTCGAAAATCAAACCTATCTGCCCCATATTTTTATTTTTATTTTCAGATGGGTCACTTTCCCGTTGCACAAATCGGGAGTCCGTGCACCCAACTTTCAGTCCGCCCGCAGGCACACATACAAACACACTAGCCCTCGTGCATGCACACGTCCGTTCTAGTGTGCATCCAACTTGAACTCCCTCGCATGCTCCGCAGGCATGCCATCCATGTGCATCCTGCACTCATTCGTGTGTGCATCCACAAGCACTTGCATCCATCCGACGTGCACTGCCGAAATAATGCACATATTTTCCATTAATTCTATGTATGCTCAACACATACATGCATATTAGTCCGTCCATCTGTCATACGTCCAACTCTGACATACACTCGAATGCTCATAAGTACACTCATGCACTCCATACCCAAGCACACACTGCTCAAGCACTTGCACAATCCAAATTCACCCTTAGATTATCCCACACTCATCCATACATATCATCCAAACTTGTGCCGCCACACACAATACTAAACCAGCAAGCTGCCCACCAGCAAGCTGCCCACCATCTCGCTGAGATGTATCCATGCACTGATATGTCTCGGCAGCCAACTAATTAAAAGTGTAATAAGCCAGCCCGACCAACCCAAACAACATCCTCATCGTTAATGAGGCTCTTTCTGTAAATCTGCCACGTGCTATCTTTCGATTCGAGGCTCTATGAGATGGCCACTCTTAACCCCAAAGTTCTAACCCTCTAGCATCAACCTCCATCGAAAGCCTATTTTCTCCAAAAATATAACCATTCCAGCCCTGAACCGCAACCACTCCTTGTACCTCTACATCTGGCATCACAAGTTCAGCATCAATTTTTATTTCTTTTCCAATTTCCTCATTCAAGGTCAATTTTCCCTTAAATTGTCGTACAAATAAAAGCCACATTTCTCGTCACAGACAGATTTTTTATGGACAAATGTGTCTCCTTAGGCTCCTTGTTCTCCTTGTGTTTCTTCCATGAAATCCTCTCTTTACCCACATGATTTTTATCTTTTCTCTTACTTCCCAAATCTGCCTCGTCCTCCCGAATAGATGGATCCCAAAGCCTTAAAATCCACCAAACATTCAACATCCGCATTACAGTAGGCAGACTTTGCACGACCTACCTCTGCAATTCAGCATGCGCCCAAGGCTGTAAAATTGCCATAAAATTAGATAATTTGTCCTTCTCGGACATATTATTGGGAAATTTTGCGGATGCCCGGATCTATTCGAGTTATACATTAAACACAAATTTAAGCACACAACTAATATCATAATTTAAATATAATTAAATCAAATAGTTGAACTACCAACAACAGGATTTGCATGCAAAACATATGAATATATAAAAATACAAAAATCCCTACACATGCGGAACTAAGGGGTTTAAGTGAAGTATACCTATTGATGACAAATTTATTGAGACCTAAAAGTTCTTTCTTGAGACACTTTAAGAAAGTGGAGGATCAACTGGAGCACCCCAAAAGGTTCTGCTTAAGTCCCTTTGTGTGGAAGGAACTATCTCAACTATAGCACCCCTAAAGGTCTTCCTTGAGACCCTTCGTGAAAGTGGAAGATCTACTTGAGCACCCCAAAAGGTCCTTCTTGACTCCCTTTGTGTGGAAGGAACAGTCTCAACTATAGCACCACTAAAGGTCTTTCTTGAGACCACACAATTAACTTGATCAACCTAAAAAGGTCTTCTCAGGTATTCCCTTGTCCTTACTCGTACACCCAGTGGGAGACCACACGAATAATTTCAACACAAGGAAAGAAATATTTTGTTGCCCTCTTATCTTCAATTTTTTTAAATTTAGGTCAAGAATAATGTGTTATTGATGTCTTATTTCACCACATATTTATAATGAGGATTCAAAATCAAATATCTTGAATATCAAATATTCTAAATCTTGATTATTTTAAATATCGAATATTCTAATCTTGATTATCTTGAATATCAAATATTTTAATCTTGATATTTTTCTTGAATATTTTCGAAAATTATAGCATGTATTTAATTCAATGAGACCTTGATTTTATTAGATATTCTTGTATTCAAAATACATATGTATTTTCCATAAAATTTTCTCATGAATTTTAAATACATAATTTTTGAAAAAAATATTAACTTGGGCACAAAAATATTTCGTTTTATTTTAATCACCTTGTTCATTGTCGGACATTTAATTGGGCTACTTGAGGGGCCTTTAGGAGAATTAAGATTGGACCTCCTAATGGGCTTTGAATTCTAACATTGAGCCCAATGTCATTCAACACATTAACATTAATCTCACTCCATTATAAGATTAATGTTGCACTATCCATCTTAACCCATATTACAATCATATAGCTTCAGGTCATTATTTCCCGTGTTTAAGATTCTTTTGTCCGTTAATTAATCAAGCCACCGAACGCTTTAATTAATTTAACATCTTAACCTTGAAGTAAGAACAACTCTTCTTTATCATCATACCAGAAATAAATTCCACTTGCAAGATTTAGTATGACGAACATTTAGAGCCACCAAGGGGACTAATCTTGCAAGACACTCCAAGTACACGTTCATCTGTATTAAATCTTAGCAATTGTCATATTTTCAATTGTGTCGCCCAAGATGCAAAGTATTGAGTCCCGTTGACTCTCTACCCACAACAAATCAAAGCGCCATGCACCGATTACACACAGTTCTATTTAAGGGACAAAAGTTTAGAAATAAACAACCACTGATGTCTAATTCTTCATCCCATAAATTAGTACAGAAGAATTACCTCTCTGTAGGTCCTCTTCAATGCATCATCATGCACTAGTGTAATCCCTTAGTTAAGATAAGCCAATCTGGAATCTACACATCAGCCGTTTACCAATAGGGTGTTCAGATCCCATCTAGGTTGTGAAATTAATACTTGTTATAAGACACTGATAATGTGATCTTGCTGTGAGTTATCTGAGGATCACCACATTTATCTACAGTGTAACTTGTACTATTACTTTGAATGGATTGCAATAAATAAATAACATTCATACTATCTAAAGCACAGTGATAAAAGATTTATTACAGATAAAGCTCAAAGATTTAGTTTACTTATACAAAGTAAAAGCATACTTTATAGTATAACCCTAACACATATCACGTATGTCAAGCATAAAATATGAGAATTTTGTTGGTCCCTTAAGTGGTGAAGGTCAAGAGGGGGGTTGAATAGAACTTCAAATACAATTCAAACATTTTCAAACAAGGATACTAGAGCCTTCTTAGTACCTATGATTACAGCTGTAGACTACAAAGTTTACAACTAGGCGACTATTAAGTCTACAGCTGTAGATTTCATGTTTATCTTAAGCAAGTTTTATGCAGACTTAAAAACAATGATGCATGTAACAATGTAAGTATAAGAGTGTCAAATATAAAATAGAAAATAAGTAAATAAAACAAGTAAGATTTATAGTAGTTTAGAGACTATAAAAGTCCTCCTACATCCACTGTTACACCACTCAGGTGCCAAATTCACTAAGAATGATAACTTAGATCCTTGTACAAGTATTTTCACCCTTAGAAATAGCTCTCACTCAGATCACTAATCTAGGTAAAACACTTGACCTATTTGTTGATAGGCGAACAAAAGCGAACTACTAATGAAGGATTACAAGGAAAAATAACAAAGGCTGAGGAGCTGGCCAGCATGGAGGTAGAGGAGCTCGTCAGAAGCTGGCCAGCATGGAGGTAGAGGAGCTCATTAGGAGCTGGCCACCATGGAGGCTAAGGAGCTCGTCATGAGCTCGCCAACGTGGCCTCATGCCACGACGTCAGTTTAGACCAGGTCAACACCAAGAGTAGCAGGGGAGCTCGCCCAGACGAAGGGAAGCTAGCCCAAAAGAAGGGAAGCTAGCCCAGACGAAGAGAAGCTAGCCCAGATGAAGGGAAGCTAGCCCAGACGAAGGGAAGCTATCCCAGACGAAGAGAAGCTAGCCCAGACGAAGGAAAGCTCGCCCAGATGAAGGGAAGCTAGCCCAGACAAAGAGAAGCTAGCCCAGACGAAGGGAAGCTAGCCCAGACGAAGGGAAGCTCGCCCAGATGAAGGGAAGCTAGCCCAGACGAAGGGAAGCTCACCAAGGAGCTCGCCCATACCCGAGAGACCAAGCTGAAGTCCACCACCACACTACCCCGAGATGGCACAAGGCAATGGAGCTTGCCCAAGTCCGAAGTATGGACAGTAGCTATATAGGGAACTAGTAGTGACGTAGTAGGACGAAGCAATGTAACCAAAGCATAGTAGTGAGTAAGAACAAGTATCAAGGACACTTGTCAGCACCTAAGGCTAAGTAAACCATTAAGTGCCACCTCACTACATGCAAAGGTATAAATAGGTCTCTTGTACACTCTTTCTCTCTGGAAGTTCATATTTTAAACAACACTTTCTCTCTCTAACTCTCACTATTTTCTCTCTTTACATTATAAATCAAGAACACAATTTCATAGTTATTGTTTGATAGGATCATAAGCTATTTACAGCCACTTAATCTTACAATTACGAAATCCTATCAACAATTTGGTGCTAGAGGAAGGGCTACCCGAACCTCCGTATTCAGAAAAATTGAGAGAGAATTAGTGAGTTTTGAAGAACATTCGAAGGTGTTCTTGAAGTTTAACAAGAACACTTGAAGATATACATCAAATCACCGGATTCCAGTTTGATACCCAGAATTTTGAACTAAAACAGGACAAAAAAGGACTCTAAACGCATGCGTGTTAGTAGATAAACCAGATTCTGGACAATCTACTTGCATTCAAGGCTAGAAAGACCTTGATCAAACTTACCTTTGTTGGAAATTGACGAACTCGGCGAGCTACTACCCAACTCGGCTAGCTACTACCTAACTCTGCGAGCTACTACCCAAACTTGATGAGTTACCACCCCAGATGAACTCGATGAGCTACTACCCAACTCAACGAGCAGTTACCCAGACTCGACGAGCTACCACCCCCGATGAACTCGACGAGCTACCCCCAATGAACTCGATGAGCTACCACCCATGACGAGCTCGATGAGCTATTACCCAGACTTCACCATGTCAAAAAACAACACCTCAGTTACAAAGCGGGCTCCCCAGTGGAATGAGACCCAGCTAGCTCCTCAGCGAGCTGAGGCCACCCGGGCAGCCCAAAATGGATTGAACCCAGCTCTCCGGGACATTCTCAATGATCCCGGCGAGCTCCAACGCACCATCGCTGCGCTTCAAATGCTACAACAGCAGCAGCAGCAGGGCGAGCTAGCCCGGCGTCCCAGAGAGCTCCCACCAATAACGTCAGGGAGCAAACCACCCGGTGCACACAAGCGACACAACCAAGGAAGCATGCTGGGGAGTTCTTCATTGAATAAGAGGCGAGTACCGAAGGAACTCGCCAGCACCGAAATGCTACTGGGAAGGCGAAGGTTGCCGATAGGCTTAGCTCGCAAGGTGGGCGAGCTACTGCTTACACTGAGGTCTCGGCGACCTACCAGTCCAGGGAGGTTCTCCAAGGCAGACTGGGATCCCGACGGGAGGAGACAATCCAGGAGTCTATGCCCGCTACGTCCCGTTGGGAGGAGTCGAATCTACGTCCACGTAGGTCCACACATGATAGGGTAAGAAGGCTAGCTTCCGATAGACTTGGCCCACACGGCGCCCGCCAGTTCCAGCACATCACAGAGGGGCTACCCCAGAACGAAGGACTGCAGGGTCGTACGTCCATGAGACGTACAGTCCTTGAACAGCCTGCATAGAAGGTAGCTCACGAAGATGAGCTGGCGACACTATAGAAGGCAGTGAAGCAGTTGCAGATGCAGGTAGCTGCCAAAGGTGGCGGAGTTGATGCCACCACATTTCCAGCATCATCGTTGGCACCAGCCATTCTTAAAGCACCGGTACAAAAGAAAATTCAGTTCTTGGTAATGGCCGCGTACGAGGGAGAACCAAACCCGAAGGTTCATATCTCCAAGTATGCAGACTATATGATCTCAGTAGGTGCTGCGGACGCAACACAGTGCCGAAACTTCCTATTGACCCTAGGGCGCGCTCACCGCTGGTTCTCATCACTTGCCCCGGGGTCAATCCAGTCATTCGGCCAACTCACCCAGGAGTTCTTGGCCCACTTCTCTGGGTACGGGTCCTACTTGACCCAGAAGCACCGGCTAGCTAATATTCATCCAGGAGAGAACGAAATGGACCAGCAGTACCTGGAAAGGTTCGACAAAATACTGCTGGAAGGCATGCCGGTGAGCGAGGACACCAAGATCATGGCGGTGATGGCTGGTTTGAAGAAGGGGACCGAGTTCTAGAAAGAAATACAACTGTCTTACCCAAACACCTACGCAGAGTTTTGGCACAAAGCAGGGGTGTACGTCGCTATGCAGGAGGCATTACTGAAGGAGGTCGGTGGCACTGGAATAAAGTCCGAGGGCATTTACCAGGCCCCTAGAAATTCGAAGGCATTCGGAGACGGGGATGAATTCAAAGAAAAGCTGAACCAAGTGTTGACCGTCTCCGTTGATCATGTGTTTGCAGCTGTCAAAGACAAAGCAATGCTGAGTGAACCGAGGCAAATTCAGCAGGACCGTGCCAAGATGAACCCCAACAAATTTTGTGCATACCATCAGTCCATCGGACACTTCACTAATGAGTGTTGGGACCTACTCAAGCAACTCTGGAAATTCTATGAGGATGGTAAGCTAGCCGAGTTTGTGAAGAGGGGCCCGGCAAAGAGAACCAGGCAGGTAAGGGGGAATGAGGACTCAGATGATGAAGAAGAAGATGAGGATCGACGTGGCCCAAACAACAGACGTAGGTACATGTGCTTGAAGACGGGGAACACCCTTTGTTGGTCCCAAAGGCAGGTTTTAGAAAAAGAAACACTAAGTCAAGTCTAGAAGGGGGGGTTGAATAGACTTGATAGGATTAAAACCTTTTTCAAATTTAAGCTTAATTTAAAAAACAGTAGACAACTTAAGGATCGTTTGGTTTTGAAAATAGTGCGCTGTGTATTGAGTGCGGAAACATTTTTTATGAAAACCTTTCTTAGTGGTTTGTGCACAGATAAGAACAGAAAATAAAGGAACACGAGACACAAAGGTTTATAGTAGTTTGGACAAAAGGTCCTACTCCACTCTCCACAATCCAACTGGACTTGTGGTGCTCTCCACTAACTTCTCACTCACTCACTAACTTTGAGAGTAAAACTCTCTTACAAACGTCTATGCTTAAAAGCAATCGACTTAAAACAGCTTCTACAAAGCTTACAAATGATTCTCTTGAATGTAAAGTGGGTTGAGTATGAGTGAAGAATTTGACAGAGTTTCGGTAAGCTTAAATGCGTGATGATCCGTGTTTGAATTCTTCACTGGTACTCGTATTTATAGGTTCAAGTTACTAGCCGTTGGGATTGACTAGAGATCTGAAATCCTATAATATTGGAATCAATCAATCATTTAGTTTGATTGAATCTTCTTCATGATTCCCGGAAATCTTCGTGATCATCAATCAATCAAGTTTGTCCCCTTAATTGATTGAACATCTATTCTGGAAATCATCTCGTTGTCGCAAGTCAACCCTCGCGTGATTCCGTAGAATCTGGGTGGAGCACAAGACTTCAGCTGATCTGTCTCCTCAACTGATGTACCAGTCTGCTGGTACTTGGACCTCAGTTGATGTGCTGGTCTGCTGATGCACCTCAGCTGATATCTCAAACTTCGTCTGATGTCTCGGTCATTGGTCCTAGTCTTGTCTGCGACATGCTCTTCAGCTGATCTTCTGACTTCAGCTAATCTTGAACTCTTCTGAAATTCTACTCCAGATACTTTAGTGTCAGCTGCTCAGGTCTTCTATCCTCTGCAATCTGCAAAGTCTTCAAAGCCTTAGCTGGTCTTCTTCTCTATGAAAGCTTTGAATCTTCTAGGCAGCAAGGTTTCCCCCTTACTCAAAACCTATCTAATCCTAAACTATTCATCAGCTGACTAACAGGTTCAGCTGATCCTATTACAAGTTGATTGGTTTATCATATCATCAAAACATCTAACAAGAATATCCTAACAAATTCCCCCTTTTTGATGATATCAAAACCAACTCAACTGATCTCAAAAGATAAATATATTAAGTTAATATAAAAATAGGACAGAAAAGAAGATCTTTAGATAAGATCCCTTAGACAGAATATAACAAGCAGCTGACAACAAGATGTTGTCATGGAAAATTAAATACTTCATAAAGTAATAGAAGAGTTACAAGAAAATCAGATGCCTACCCTCAGCTGACTCAGCTAGACTATTACATCAAACTTTTTCTATTCGAGCTTGGTAGTTGCATCCAATCAAGAAATCTCTTCTCGATTGCCTTCAGGGCAGGAACAGATGTATCCTGAAGAGTTGGGAGGTAGCGAGTCACCATTCTCATCCAGATTTTTTGGATTTCTACCCAGACTGGTTTTCCACTGTCATCAACTGGCATAGGAAAATATTCTATTTCTGGTAAATCCGGCTGAGCATGCGATTTGATCATTATTTCAGAGATAAATCTTGAAAAATCTGGAAATTCTCTTTTCAGCCAATCTCTGAACTCAACATTCTTCTCCCTATCTCCTCTGGTATCCTTTCCTCTAAGGACATAGAACTGAATGAAAGTTCTTGCCTTGATTGTCCTCTAGAGGGCAATCTGCTCTTCTGTCATTACTTTGCAGAACATGTCAATGGGAGCATCGACAAGAGGATCATTCGGATCATGTACAAACCTTCCACCCTTCGGTCTCGTGGACAGAGGTACCACTCTTCCTTCTTTATTCAACCTCCTCTGATAGCGCCTTTCCAACCGATCATTCATTTCGCGCTCGTGTCTTTTATTCCTCTACTCAATGGTCTCCTTCTCTGCCAACTGCATCTCCTTAGCAAGTTTCTCATCATGCTCAGCATTCATGATACGCTTTTGCTTCTCTCTAGCTTCAGCAACTTCCTCTTGCTTCTGCATGGCCTCAGCCATCCTCTTATCTCTCAGCTATTGAGTCCTCTGCTCTGCCAGGTTCCTATCCTTGATATACTCTTCTACAGTTTGGATCCTAGCTGAGAGAACACCATTATTATTTACCAGTAGAGCCTTCAGTGCATCCATCTCATCTTTCAAGGCAGTACTCTCAGCTTGTTGAGTAGCAATATCAGCTGAGTTCTTCTCTTCCCCCTTTTTGATATCATCAATAGCAGATGAAGAGGGAAGCGAGGAAGGAATCTTCTGAATAGTAGACCTGAGGTCCTCTTGACCGTCTTTGCACTCTGCCACTTCTTTCTCCTAGTTGGTAGTAAGCAGTCGTATTTTGTCATATTCAACAGAGAGAGAGGCATTGGCATCATCAATAAAAGCTTGAGCAGTCTGCTCAAACTGCTTCCTCGTGAAATACAACTCCTTTCTGGTGACAAATAAGCTGTCCCCAAGACTTTCTCTCAGCTTGTTTCTATGATCCAGCAACACTTGGTGAACATGCTTCTCAATCAGAGAAGGAGCAGCAGTCTTGGCTGCCAGCAGAGTGGCCTTGACTTCACTGATATGGTCATCAAAATATTCTTTCATTTTATTTAGAATATCTGGAGTCGCCTGATCATCATGAGAAATGGTGAAGTTCTCTGCTGGAGGGATGAATTCTGACTCCACTGTCTCCGGGCAATCCAGAGCCACTCCATCCTTGAGTTGCAGAGCCCAAGCTATCTTGCGAAGACCTTCAGGATCGGTCAGCTGGGATGGAGCCTTAACCTCCAAGGAATCCATTAGGATCTCTTCCCATGTGGTGAAAGTGGCTTCACCCATTTCTTGCAGCAGGGCTATGAAGAAGGTAACTGGGCCTTCTCTTGCTTGAGCCCATGCAAGGCCTTCAGCCAGAAAATCTTGGTAGGCTGGGAAGTGGGTTATTTCTGTGATGTATAGGGAAAGGTGGGCGAGGGCAGTGATGATCATGCCACGTTCAAGGGGTCCTTTAGGACGGATGTGTGAGAGTGTAACTTGTTGGGCAAGATCAGTGGGGAAGTTAGGGCTATGGAGATTAATGGGTTCTGAATGAGTGGGTAGGGGGTAAGCTGATAGCTCACCAGAGGCAGCTACATCCTCTGGTTCATTGCCAGCTGGGATTTGTGAGGGTGAGGGATCATTTGGGGGTGTAGAGTGAGTAGAGGTTTGGGGGATTGGGATTCATGTGGTGAAGGGGAGTGTGAGGGGTTGTGTGTGGGATCAGATGAGGGAGTAGGTTGAGCTGACCTGATTGGCTGGGCCTCGATGGGTGTGTCTGCTGAAGATGCCTTTTCGGTAGAGTGGACCACTTCAGTTTTAGCATCAGATGCCTCTGCTGAATCCTCCTCTTCAGCAGAATGTGAAGCTGACTCATTGTCTGAGCTAGAAGACCCATCATCCTGATCTTCATCGGTTGGCTCGTCTACCAGTAGAGAAGGCTTGGCTGCAGGAGACTTCTTCTTCAGAGTGCTCAGAGGAGCAGTATCATCTTCATCATCTTCATCAAAGGACAACTTCTGTAGGATCGGCTGCGTTGAGTAGAACTGATGTACTATCCTCGCAAA
>JAPKLY010004730.1:0-13933 GCA_026898435.1 Prunella vulgaris
CCGTGAGGTTTGAGCCTATTTTGCCGGTTTCAATCTTGAACGGATGACATTTCTTTGATGTGAGATCTACATGGTGCATTTCCACTCTAGAACTTGATTTGAGTCTTGTGTGAGATCACATTTTGTAATGTGTTGTCAAAAATGATTTGAGGCCATCTTTGATTTTATATGAGCCACTTAGCCAAATTATTCATCCCATGACATTGATTCCATAGTTAGCCATTTTGTGCCATTGGCCTTTTTCTTTGGCAACCTATGATTGTAGCTTGATTATCCTTCATTTTGAGCCTTATTTTCCCTATTACTAGTGGAGCTTAAATGAGGGTATGAAGGTTACATGTGCTTTGAAGGAATACTTGGTGGATGAGATGGTGAAGAAAAGTGAAAGAAACAAAAGATGAAGATGTGAAAAAAAAATGGAAGTTGTGTTGAATGAAAAGATGTGAAGAAGAACTTATGTTCCTAATGTGTTGGTGATGTGATGCAAAATTGCAAAAGAAAGGTAGTGGAAAAATACTTGAAAGGAAGAAGTGTGAAAAGAAGTGTTATGTGGTTGAAATGGTGTTGCAACTTGATCACTTGCAACCTATCTTTGGAAAAGTAGAGATATTCTAGCTAGGTATCTTGACCTCTTGCTCCACTAGTATGATAGTCACTTCTATCCAAAAATATCCCACCCTTACCAAAGAGCCAACACTACAACCAAATAAAAAGTCCTCTTTGATTTGATGATGAGTTACTTGTCAAGTGGTGGAGAATTGGAGACTTTATCAAGCCTATGGTAGTGGATGTACTATGTGTGATGTTGAGAGAACCTCATATACTTGAGAGTTTGAGTGATACACTTCCTAGTGAGGATCTAGACTCATTGATTTGATCTTGTGTGCATTGATGTTTATGTAGATGGTTGATGAGATAACACTACATTGTTAGATTGCATGAGTTAGGTGATGTATATATGGCATTTGACCTTGTGCTTGATGCTTCATCGATACAATTATTCCCCTATCTTATCGTTTCATTGCTCGAGGCCGAGCAACAATCTAGTTTGGGGGTGTGATTAGGGTCATAATTGCATCTTTTAGCATCCATTTCTATATGGTTTTGATGAGATTATGTTCATATTTGACCCTAATATAGTATAAATTGTGCTATTAACCCTTTGTTGGCAAGAAAGAGTGCTTTACAGGAGAAAACGAGCAACAACGAGAATTCCCAATTATAGGAGGCCAAATGATGGGATCCGAGCTCATGGAGATGTTTATAATACTCAATCGGAGACCCTAGGAAGATCAGACGAGCCGTTGGATCGAAAACACAAAAGTCAAAAATCGGATGTCAAGGCTGAACTACGGTCGAGTGGACCATAGCTCATGCTCGAGCACAGTGAAGAAGGTGGTCGAGCAGAATTCACCTGGTCAAGGTGAGCCAGAGCCGCTCGACCACCAGCATGAGTCCGCTCGAGCGGCTTGTCCGAGAGCCGTGAAGAAGTCATCCGAGCGCGAAGAGGAGACCAAGACACAGCCGCTCAACCATGAGCGTGGGTTCACTAGAGCGGCGCGTCCGAGTGCCAGCTACTTCATGCTCGAGTGCGAGGTGCAGTTTTGACATTTTCGAGGGCGTTCTCGTCTTTTCGCGCGTTTAATGAAGGACATATAGGACCAAACATTGTGGGCACTATAAATACTCAAGGATCAGAGATAATTCATCATAATTTCATCATTATTCATTAGTTAGATCATTAGGTAGTTTTAGAGAGAGAGATTAGAGGTTACTTAGTGGGTTCTTAGTTAGATTTCATACTTATCTCTACAAGTAATTTTGATCCAACCATTGGATCTTTAATCCATTTGTTCCATTAGATTAGTCTCGTTATTAGCTACAATTCTACGGTTCGTTTTATGATTTTGAGCTTTGGATCAAGAGATAGCTTTTCAAGGTTTGATGCTTGTATTTCCATTCATCTACATTTGGTAAGTTTTCCTTTAATTCTCTTGTTTTAATTCATAATCATGATTCTTAGAATGTTAATTGTTGATTTTCATTATCAGCCATGGGCTAATCCCTTGTTGCATGGTTGTATGAATACTATGGTGAATTTAGTCTCTTTTTAATCCTATGCATGAATTAGTGATCTTGATGGATTAGTTCTCTAATTAATGACTTGTATGAATGCTTGGGATGTTTAATTGGACTGAATGGCTTATATGTTTTAGCAATGAAATGAGAATTGAGCTATAAGAACCTTATGCATACCAAGTGTTTGATGTTTGGCTTATATGATCAATGAGAATTACATATTAGCCTAGACCTCTTAATTGGAGTGTTGGGAGTTGTAGAGAGATCTAGACATCCAATAGAGCCCTTAACTTGTGTAGTAGAGAGATCTAGACACTAGTTGGCTTGACTAAGACACCAAGAGATCTTTTGCAATCTAGGATGTATAGGACACTAGAGGAACTATAGTAGGATTACTTCCATGCACACACAACACTCACTTGCTCACTTCCTTGAGGTGATAGTTAGTTTTTACTTTACTTTGTGTAGTAGATAGATAACATGGTCCTTTCTTTGTTTTCCTAGCTATTAGCCTTTGTGAACATTCAATACTTGCTTGATATCGCATCGTTTCCCTGTGTTCAATATTTAACTTGGTTAACTTGCCACAACAACAACGACCACGTACACTTGCTTGGAAATTTTACACGATTTTGGCAAACAGCTGATGACGATGGTGGCACTTAGTTTTAGTGGTGGGATTTTAGTAGGCATAGTGGTGGTGTGATTTTGGTAGGCATGATGGTAGGTGTCACATGGGTAATTTCAGAGTACAATTTTTTTGCCCCGTTCAACACTGCCTTGCAGCCCAAAATGATGTCTGATCCCTAAACACCGGTAAAATAGTCAGCCCTTTCACGAACACCTCAACGTTCTTTGATTGATCTCACTCTCACCAACACTCATATTTAGTTTACACGGTACATACTAGTATTGTCATATATTAAACAACTATATCGCAACGGATTAAACATAAACGTAAAACACACAACAAATACGAGAACAGACTTCCAACCTTATAATTAATCACAACAATTACAAGGAGTTGCAAAGACTTGTGCACAAGATCATCTATTTTCAAATGGTTGTACAACTCAAGGCTGCACTAATTTAAAAGCATAAATTCATACAATTGTGTGGTGGACATCCCCACATCACTAGGATCAGCCTATCTCGCAGTCGGATGGGTTGGATCGGTACATGTCTTCCATCCACTTTGTCCAACATTTAGAGATAGTTTTGCCCACTTAATAACTCCTCTAAACTGCTCCAAAACTGTTCGAAAATCAAACCTATCTGCCCCATATTTTTATTTTTATTTTCAGATGGGTCACTTTCCCGTTGCACAAATCGGGAGTCCGTGCACCCAACTTTCAGTCCGCCCGCAGGCACACATACAAACACACTAGCCCTCGTGCATGCACACGTCCGTTCTAGTGTGCATCCAACTTGAACTCCCTCGCATGCTCCGCAGGCATGCCATCCATGTGCATCCTGCACTCATTCGTGTGTGCATCCACAAGCACTTGCATCCATCCGACGTGCACTGGCGAAATAATGCACATATTTTCCATTAATTCTATGTATGCTCAACACATACATGCATATTAGTCCGTCCATCTGTCATACGTCCAACTCTGACATACACTCGAATGCTCATAAGTACACTCATGCACTCCATACCCAAGCACACACTGCTCAAGCACTTGCACAATCCAAATTCACCCTTAGATTATCCCACACTCATCCATACATATCATCCAAACTTGTGCCGCCACACACAATACTAAACCAGCAAGCTGCCCACCAGCAAGCTGCCCACCATCTCGCTGAGATGTATCCATGCACTGATATGTCTCGGCAGCCAACTAATTAAAAGTGTAATAAGCCAGCCCGACCAACCCAAACAACATCCTCATCGTTAATGAGGCTCTTTCTGTAAATCTGCCACGTGCTATCTTTCGATTCGAGGCTCTATGAGATGGCCACTCTTAACCCCAAAGTTCTAACCCTCTAGCATCAACCTCCATCGAAAGCCTATTTTCTCCAAAAATATAACCATTCCAGCCCTGAACCGCAACCACTCCTTGTACCTCTACATCTGGCATCACAAGTTCAGCATCAATTTTTATTTCTTTTCCAATTTCCTCATTCAAGGTCAATTTTCCCTTAAATTGTCGTACAAATAAAAGCCACATTTCTCGTCACAGACAGATTTTTTATGGACAAATGTGTCTCCTTAGGCTCCTTGTTCTCCTTGTGTTTCTTCCATGAAATCCTCTCTTTACCCACATGATTTTTATCTTTTCTCTTACTTCCCAAATCTGCCTCGTCCTCCCGAATAGATGGATCCCAAAGCCTTAAAATCCACCAAACATTCAACATCCGCATTACAGTAGGCAGACTTTGCACGACCTACCTCTGCAATTCAGCATGCGCCCAAGGCTGTAAAATTGCCATAAAATTAGATAATTTGTCCTTCTCGGACATATTATTGGGAAATTTTGCGGATGCCCGGATCTATTCGAGTTATACATTAAACACAAATTTAAGCACACAACTAATATCATAATTTAAATATAATTAAATCAAATAGTTGAACTACCAACAACAGGATTTGCATGCAAAACATATGAATATATAAAAATACAAAAATCCCTACACATGCGGAACTAAGGGGTTTAAGTGAAGTATACCTATTGATGACAAATTTATTGAGACCTAAAAGTTCTTTCTTGAGACACTTTAAGAAAGTGGAGGATCAACTGGAGCACCCCAAAAGGTTCTGCTTAAGTCCCTTTGTGTGGAAGGAACTATCTCAACTATAGCACCCCTAAAGGTCTTCCTTGAGACCCTTCGTGAAAGTGGAAGATCTACTTGAGCACCCCAAAAGGTCCTTCTTGACTCCCTTTGTGTGGAAGGAACAGTCTCAACTATAGCACCACTAAAGGTCTTTCTTGAGACCACACAATTAACTTGATCAACCTAAAAAGGTCTTCTCAGGTATTCCCTTGTCCTTACTCGTACACCCAGTGGGAGACCACACGAATAATTTCAACACAAGGAAAGAAATATTTTGTTGCCCTCTTATCTTCAATTTTTTTAAATTTAGGTCAAGAATAATGTGTTATTGATGTCTTATTTCACCACATATTTATAATGAGGATTCAAAATCAAATATCTTGAATATCAAATATTCTAAATCTTGATTATTTTAAATATCGAATATTCTAATCTTGATTATCTTGAATATCAAATATTTTAATCTTGATATTTTTCTTGAATATTTTCGAAAATTATAGCATGTATTTAATTCAATGAGACCTTGATTTTATTAGATATTCTTGTATTCAAAATACATATGTATTTTCCATAAAATTTTCTCATGAATTTTAAATACATAATTTTTGAAAAAAATATTAACTTGGGCACAAAAATATTTCGTTTTATTTTAATCACCTTGTTCATTGTCGGACATTTAATTGGGCTACTTGAGGGGCCTTTAGGAGAATTAAGATTGGACCTCCTAATGGGCTTTGAATTCTAACATTGAGCCCAATGTCATTCAACACATTAACATTAATCTCACTCCATTATAAGATTAATGTTGCACTATCCATCTTAACCCATATTACAATCATATAGCTTCAGGTCATTATTTCCCGTGTTTAAGATTCTTTTGTCCGTTAATTAATCAAGCCACCGAACGCTTTAATTAATTTAACATCTTAACCTTGAAGTAAGAACAACTCTTCTTTATCATCATACCAGAAATAAATTCCACTTGCAAGATTTAGTATGACGAACATTTAGAGCCACCAAGGGGACTAATCTTGCAAGACACTCCAAGTACACGTTCATCTGTATTAAATCTTAGCAATTGTCATATTTTCAATTGTGTCGCCCAAGATGCAAAGTATTGAGTCCCGTTGACTCTCTACCCACAACAAATCAAAGCGCCATGCACCGATTACACACAGTTCTATTTAAGGGACAAAAGTTTAGAAATAAACAACCACTGATGTCTAATTCTTCATCCCATAAATCAGTACAGAAGAATTACCTCTCTGTAGGTCCTCTTCAATGCATCATCATGCACTAGTGTAATTCCTTAGTTAAGATAAGCCAATCTGGAATCTACACATCAGCCGTTTACCAATAGGGTGTTCAGATCCCATCTAGGTTGTGAAATTAATACTTGTTATAAGACACTGATAATGTGATCTTGCTGTGAGTTATCTGAGGATCACCACATTTATCTACAGTGTAACTTGTACTATTACTTTGAATGGATTGCAATAAATAAATAACATTCATACTATCTAAAGCACAGTGATAAAATATTTATTACAGATAAAGCTCAAAGATTTAGTTTACTTATACAAAGTAAAAGCATACTTTATAGTATAACCCTAACACATATCACGTATGTCAAGCATAAAATATGAGAATTTTGTTGGTCCCTTAAGTGGTGAAGGTCAAGAGGGGGGTTGAATAGAACTTCAAATACAATTCAAACATTTTCAAACAAGGATACTAGAGCCTTCTTAGTACCTATGATTACAGCTGTAGACTACAAAGTTTACAACTAGGCGACTATTAAGTCTACAGCTGTAGATTTCATGTTTATCTTAAGCAAGTTTTATGCAGACTTAAAAACAATGATGCATGTAACAATGTAAGTATAAGAGTGTCAAATATAAAATAGAAAATAAGTAAATAAAACAAGTAAGATTTATAGTAGTTTAGAGACTATAAAAGTCCTCCTACATCCACTGTTACACCACTCAGGTGCCAAATTCACTAAGAATGATAACTTAGATCCTTGTACAAGTATTTTCACCCTTAGAAATAGCTCTCACTCAGATCACTAATCTAGGTAAAACACTTGACCTATTTGTTGATAGGCGAACAAAAGCGAACTACTAATGAAGGATTACAAGGAAAAATAACAAAGGCTGAGGAGCTGGCCAGCATGGAGGTAGAGGAGCTCGTCAGAAGCTGGCCAGCATGGAGGTAGAGGAGCTCATTAGGAGCTGGCCACCATGGAGGCTAAGGAGCTCGTCATGAGCTCGCCAACGTGGCCTCATGCCACGACGTCAGTTTAGACCAGGTCAACACCAAGAGTAGCAGGGGAGCTCGCCCAGACGAAGGGAAGCTAGCCCAAAAGAAGGGAAGCTAGCCCAGACGAAGAGAAGCTAGCCCAGATGAAGGGAAGCTAGCCCAGACGAAGGGAAGCTATCCCAGACGAAGAGAAGCTAGCCCAGACGAAGGAAAGCTCGCCCAGATGAAGGGAAGCTAGCCCAGACAAAGAGAAGCTAGCCCAGACGAAGGGAAGCTAGCCCAGACGAAGGGAAGCTCGCCCAGATGAAGGGAAGCTAGCCCAGACGAAGGGAAGCTCACCAAGGAGCTCGCCCATACCCGAGAGACCAAGCTGAAGTCCACCACCACACTACCCCGAGATGGCACAAGGCAATGGAGCTTGCCCAAGTCCGAAGTATGGACAGTAGCTATATAGGGAACTAGTAGTGACGTAGTAGGACGAAGCAATGTAACCAAAGCATAGTAGTGAGTAAGAACAAGTATCAAGGACACTTGTCAACACCTAAGGCTAAGTAAACCATTAAGTGCCACCTCACTACATGCAAAGGTATAAATAGGTCTCTTGTACACTCTTTCTCTCTGGAAGTTCATATTTTAAACAACACTTTCTCTCTCTAACTCTCACTACTTTCTCTCTTTACATTATAAATCAAGAACACAATTTCATAGTTATTGTTTGATAGGATCATAAGCTATTTACAGCCACTTAATCTTACAATTACGAAATCCTATCAACAATTTGGTGCTAGAGGAAGGGCTACCCGAACCTCCGTATTCAGAAAAATCGAGAGAGAATTAGTGAGTTTTGAAGAACATTCGAAGGTGTTCTTGAAGTTTAACAAGAACACTTGAAGATATACATCAAATCACCGGATTCCAGTTTGATACCCAGAATTTTGAACTAAAACAGGACAAAAAAGGACTCTAAACGCATGCGTGTTAGTAGATAAACCAGATTCTGGACAATCTACTTGCATTCAAGGCTAGAAAGACCTTGATCAAACTTACCTTTGTTGGAAATTGACGAACTCGACGAGCTACTACCCAACTCGGCTAGCTACTACCTAACTCTGTGAGCTACTACCCAAACTTGATGAGTTACCACCCCAGATGAACTCGACGAGCTACTACCCAACTCAACGAGCAGTTACCCAGACTCGACGAGCTACCACCCCCGATGAACTCGACGAGCTACCCCCAATGAACTCGATGAGCTACCACCCATGACGAGCTCGATGAGCTATTACCCAGACTTCACCATGTCAAAAAACAACACCTCAGTTACAAAGCGGGCTCCCCAGCGGAATGAGACCCAGCTAGCTCCTCAGCGAGCTGAGGCCACCCGGGCGGCCCAAAATGGATTGAACCCAGCTCTCCGGGACATTCTCAATGATCCCGGCGAGCTCCAACGCACCATCGCTGCGCTTCAAATGCTACAACAGCAGCAGCAGCAGGGCGAGCTAGCCCGGCGTCCCAGAGAGCTCCTACCAATAACGCCAGGGAGCAAACCACCCGGTGCACACAAGCGACACAACCAAGGAAGCATGCTGGGGAGTTCTTCATTGAATAAGAGGCGAGTACCGCAGGAACTCGCCAGCACCGAAATGCTACTGGGAAGGCGAAGGTTGCCGATAGGCTTAGCTCGCAAGGTGGGCGAGCTACTGCTTACACTGAGGTCTCGGCGACCTACCAGTCCAGGGAGGTTCTCCAAGGCAGACTGGGATCCCGACGGGAGGAGACAATCCAGGAGTCTATGCCCGCTACGTCCCGTTGGGAGGAGTCGAATCTACGTCCACGTAGGTCCACACATGATAGGGTAAGAAGGCCAGCTTCCGATAGACTTGGCCCACACGGCGCCCGCCAGTTCCAGCACATCACAGAGGGGCTACCCCAGAACGAAGGACTGCAGGGTCGTACGTCCATGAGACGTACAGTCCTTGAACAGCCTGCATAGAAGGTAGCTCACGAAGATGAGCTGGCGACACTATAGAAGGCAGTGAAGCAGTTGCAGATGCAGGTAGCTGCCAAAGGTGGCGGAGTTGATGCCACCACATTTCCAGCATCATCGTTGGCACCAGCCATTCTTAAAGCACCGGTACAAAAGAAAATTCAGTTCTTGGTAATGGCCGCGTACGAGGGAGAACCAAACCCGAAGGTTCATATCTCCAAGTATGCAGACTATATGATCTCAGTAGGTGCTGCGGACGCAACACAGTGCCGAAACTTCCTATTGACCCTAGGGCGCGCTCACCGCTGGTTCTCATCACTTGCCCCGGGGTCAATCCAGTCATTCGGCCAACTCACCCAGGAGTTCTTGGCCCACTTCTCTGGGTACGGGTCCTACTTGACCCAGAAGCACCGGCTAGCTAATATTCATCCAGGAGAGAACGAAATGGACCAGCAGTACCTGGAAAGGTTCGACAAAATACTGCTGGAAGGCATGCCGGTGAGCGAGGACACCAAGATCATGGCGGTGATGGCTGGTTTGAAGAAGGGGACCGAGTTCTAGAAAGAAATACAACTGTCTTACCCAAACACCTACGCAGAGTTTTGGCACAAAGCAGGGGTGTACGTCGCTATGCAGGAGGCATTACTGAAGGAGGTCGGTGGCACTGGAATAAAGTCCGAGGGCATTTACCAGGCCCCTAGAAATTCGAAGGCATTCGGAGACGGGGATGAATTCAAAGAAAAGCTGAACCAAGTGTTGACCGTCTCCGTTGATCATGTGTTTGCAGCTGTCAAAGACAAAGCAATGCTGAGTGAACCGAGGCAAATTCAGCAGGACCGTGCCAAGATGAACCCCAACAAATTTTGTGCATACCATCAGTCCATCGGACACTTCACTAATGAGTGTTGGGACCTACTCAAGCAACTCTGGAAATTCTATGAGGATGGTAAGCTAGCCGAGTTTGTGAAGAGGGGCCCGGCAAAGAGAACCAGGCAGGTAAGGGGGAATGAGGACTCAGATGATGAAGAAGAAGATGAGGATCGACGTGGCCCAAACAACAGACGTAGGTACATGTGCTTGAAGACGGGGAACACCCTTTGTTGGTCCCAAAGGCAGGTTTTAGAAAAAGAAACACTAAGTCAAGTCTAGAAGGGGGGGTTGAATAGACTTGATAGGATTAAAACCTTTTTCAAATTTAAGCTTAATTTAAAAAACAGTAGACAACTTAAGGATCGTTTGGTTTTGAAAATAGTGCGCTGTGTATTGAGTGCGGAAACATTTTTTATGAAAACCTTTCTTAGTGGTTTGTGCACAGATAAGAACAGAAAATAAAGGAACACGAGACACAAAGGTTTATAGTAGTTTGGACAAAAGGTCCTACTCCACTCTCCACAATCCAACTGGACTTGTGGTGCTCTCCACTAACTTCTCACTCACTCACTAACTTTGAGAGTAAAACTCTCTTACAAACGTCTATGCTTAAAAGCAATCGACTTAAAACAGCTTCTACAAAGCTTACAAATGATTCTCTTGAATGTAAAGTGGGTTGAGTATGAGTGAAGAATTTGACAGAGTTTTGGTAAGCTTAAATGCGTGATGATCCGTGTTTGAATTCTTCACTGGTACTCGTATTTATAGGTTCAAGTTACTAGCCGTTGGGATTGACTAGAGATCTGAAATCCTATAATATTGGAATCAATCAATCATTTAGTTTGATTGAATCTTCTTCATGATTCCCGGAAATCTTCGTGATCATCAATCAATCAAGTTTGTCCCCTTAATTGATTGAACATCTATTCTGGAAATCATCTCGTTGTCGCAAGTCAACCCTCGCGTGATTCCGTAGAATCTGGGTGGAGCACAAGACTTCAGCTGATCTGTCTCCTCAACTGATGTACCAGTCTGCTGGTACTTGGACCTCAGTTGATGTGCTGGTCTGTTGATGCACCTCAGCTGATATCTCAAACTTCGTCTGATGTCTCGGTCATTGGTCCTAGTCTTGTCTGCGACATGCTCTTCAGCTGATCTTCTGACTTCAGCTAATCTTGAACTCTTCTGAAATTCTACTCCAGATACTTTAGTGTCAGCTGCTCAGGTCTTCTATCCTCTGCAATCTGCAAAGTCTTCAAAGCCTTAGCTGGTCTTCTTCTCTATGAAAGCTTTGAATCTTCTAGGCAGCAAGGTTTCCCCCTTACTCAAAACCTATCTAATCCTAAACTATTCATCAGCTGACTAACAGGTTCAGCTGATCCTATTACAAGTTGATTGGTTTATCATATCATCAAAACATCTAACAAGAATATCCTAACAAATTCCCCCTTTTTGATGATATCAAAACCAACTCAACTGATCTCAAAAGATAAATATATTAAGTTAATATAAAAATAGGACAGAAAAGAAGATCTTTAGATAAGATCCCTTAGACAGAATATAACAAGCAGCTGACAACAAGATGTTGTCATGGAAAATTAAATACTTCATAAAGTAATAGAAGAGTTACAAGAAAATCAGATGCCTACCCTCAGCTGACTCAGCTAGACTATTACATCAAACTTTTTCTATTCGAGCTTGGTAGTTGCATCCAATCAAGAAATCTCTTCTCGATTGCCTTCAGGGCAGGAACAGATGTATCCTGAAGAGTTGGGAGGTAGCGAGTCACCATTCTCATCCAGATTTTTTGGATTTCTACCCAGACTGGTTTTCCACTGTCATCAACTGGCATAGGAAAATATTCTATTTCTGGTAAATCCGGCTGAGCATGCGATTTGATCATTATTTCAGAGATAAATCTTGAAAAATCTGGAAATTCTCTTTTCAGCCAATCTCTGAACTCAACATTCTTCTCCCTATCTCCTCTGGTATCCTTTCCTCTAAGGACATAGAACTGAATGAAAGTTCTTGCCTTGATTGTCCTCTAGAGGGCAATCTGCTCTTCTGTCATTACTTTGCAGAACATCTCAATGGGAGCATCGACAAGAGGATCATTCGGATCATGTACAAACCTTCCACCCTTCGGTCTCGTGGACAGAGGTACCACTCTTCCTTCTTTATTCAACCTCCTCTGATAGCGCCTTTCCAACCGATCATTCATTTCGCGCTCGTGTCTTTTATTCCTCTGCTCAATGGTCTCCTTCTCTGCCAACTGCATCTCCTTAGCAAGTTTCTCATCATGCTCAGCATTCATGATACGCTTTTGCTTCTCTCTAGCTTCAGCAACTTCCTCTTGCTTCTGCATGGCCTCAGCCATCCTCTTATCTCTCAGCTATTGAGTCCTCTGCTCTGCCAGGTTCCTATCCTTGATATACTCTTCTACAGTTTGGATCCTAGCTGAGAGAACACCATTATTATTTACCAGTAGAGCCTTCAGTGCATCCATCTCATCTTTCAAGGCAGTACTCTCAGCTTGTTGAGTAGCAATATCAGCTGAGTTCTTCTCTTCCCCCTTTTTGATATCATCAATAGCAGATGAAGAGGGAAGCGAGGAAGGAATCTTCTGAATAGTAGACCTGAGGTCCTCTTGACCGTCTTTGCACTCTGCCACTTCTTTCTCCTAGTTGGTAGTAAGCAGTCGTATTTTGTCATATTCAGCAGAGAGAGAGGCATTGGCATCATCAATAAAAGCTTGAGCAGTCTGCTCAAACTGCTTCCTCGTGAAATACAACTCCTTTCTGGTGACAAATAAGCTGTCCCCAAGACTTTCTCTCAGCTTGTTTCTATGATCCAGCAACACTTGGTGAACATGCTTCTCAATCAGAGAAGGAGCAGCAGTCTTGGCTGCCAGCAGAGTGGCCTTGACTTCACTGATATGGTCATCAAAATATTCTTTCATTTTATTTAGAATATCTGGAGTCGCCTGATCATCATGAGAAATGGTGAAGTTCTCTGCTGGAGGGATGAATTCTGACTCCACTGTCTCCGGGCAATCCAGAGCCACTCCATCCTTGAGTTGCAGAGCCCAAGCTATCTTGCGAAGACCTTCAGGATCGGTCAGCTGGGATGGAGCCTTAACCTCCAAGGAATCCATTAGGATCTCTTCCCATGTGGTGAAAGTGGCTTCACCCATTTCTTGCAGCAGGGCTATGAAGAAGGTAACTGGGCCTTCTCTTGCTTGAGCCCATGCAAGGCCTTCAGCCAGAAAATCTTGGTAGGCTGGGTAGTGGGTTATTTCTGTGATGTATAGGGAAAGGTGGGCGAGGGCAGTGATGATCATGCCACGTTCAAGGGGTCCTTTAGGACGGATGTGTGAGAGTGTAACTTGTTGGGCAAGATCAGTGGGGGAGTTAGGGCTATGGAGATTAATGGGTTCTGAATGAGTGGGTAGGGGGTAAGCTGATAGCTCACCAGAGGCAGCTACATCCTCTGGTTCATTGCCAGCTGGGATTTGTGAGGGTGAGGGATCATTTGGGGGTGTAGAGTGAGTAGAGGTTTGGGGGATTGGGATTCATGTGGTGAAGGGGAGTGTGAGGGGTTGTGTGTGGGATCAGATGAGGGAGTAGGTTGAGCTGACCTGATTGGCTGGGCCTCGATGGGTGTGTCTGCTGAAGATGCCTTTTCGGTAGAGTGGACCACTTCAGTTTTAGCATCAGATGCCTCTGCTGAATCCTCCTCTTCAGCAGAATGTGAAGCTGACTCATTGTCTGAGCTAGAAGACCCATCATCCTGATCTTCATCGGTTGGCTCGTCTACCAGTAGAGAAGGCTTGGCTGCAGGAGACTTCTTCTTCAGAGTGCTCAGAGGAGCAGTATCATCTTCATCATCTTCATCAAAGGACAACTTCTGTAGGATCGGCTGCGTTGAGTAGAACTGATGTACTATCCTCGCAAA
>JAPKLY010004731.1:0-13930 GCA_026898435.1 Prunella vulgaris
GATGCAGGCTCAGCTGGCCCTTTACCCTTTCGAGGATCCCTAATTAACCCATTCTCACCTTTCTTCTTCTTTTATGGTTTGGGTTTGGGATAACCAAGACCCCTTTTATCATTCACAGTTTGTGAGGACTCAGCTATTTCAGACACGACATTCTTTGCCTTAGTCAGTTGATCCACTTTCAGCTGAAGCTGCTGTGAATTTTTGATTGTCAGTTCATTCCGCTTGAAGAGTTCATCGAACTTAGCTGTCAGCAGATTATGTTCTTCACTCAAGACAGTGTTCTCAGAAAGTAGCTTTTCTATCAGCTTCTCCTGTTCCTCACATTTTGCTATTAAGTCAGCAGACTTGTTAGCTTGTGAATCATAGGATATCACTGGTAGTCTAGCATTTTCCAGATCTTGTCTCAAGCTTAAAACTTCAGCTTTCAGACTTGAGTTCTCCTCTTCCAGCTTAGAACAAACTTTTAAGGAGGATTGGAGATCAGACAACAACTTGTGTAAATCTGACTCCATAGAATAGGTAGAGGAGCAAGATGAGCTAACAGAGGGGGTAGGAGAATTTACCTCTTCAACCTTAGCCATGAGGCAGATGTCATCCTCTGATTCAAAATCAGATGAGGATGAGGATGAACTGATATCCTGCTTCTCCTCCTCTGCCAGCAGAGCTCTCTTATCAGCGAACCTGCGATCTCTCTTGTTCCTCTTCTCTTCTCTTTCCCTAGGGGTAAGCTGAGGACAATCATAGCTGAGATGTCCTGACTTGTTGCAAGTGAAACAAACACCATCTCCTCCTCTTCTGGGACTTGGTTCCCTCCTTCTCTCTGGAGACTTGTATCTGGTATCCTGTTCACCTGATGGTCTTCTGGCATCAGATGACTTCTGGTATCTTCTGGAAGAATCACTCTTATTCTTCTTCCAATGGGATCTATACTTCTGGAACTTGTTTGACATCTTGTCAAACTTCTTGGTCAATAAAGTAAGTTGCTCCTTTAAGCTCATGTCCTCTGGAGTAGAGGACTTCTCTTGACTATCAGCTGCAACAGAGAAAGTGACATTCTTTGTGGCTGATGAAGTTGGAGTCTCATCTTCTTGATCTTCTTCTTGGATATCGAACTCATGTGACTTTAGATGAGATAACAGTGTATGATGACTCATCTCAGATAGATTCTTTATCTCTTTAATTACCGTCACCTTCACTCTCCATCTTGGAGTAAGAGATCTCAAAATTTTGTTATTAATCTCTTTCTCCGAGTAATCCTTTCCTAAGGAGCTTGCCTTATTCAGTATGTTTGTCAGCCTCATATCTAGCTGATCAATGGTTTCATCAGCTTTCATTTTAAATTTGTCAAAGGTATGTAGAACGGCTTGAAGCTTGTTCTCTTTGATTTGATCTGTCCCTTCACATATCAAGGAGAGTTTTTCCCACATCTCCTTAGCAGTTTTGCACGTCTTGATTTTCTCTATATACTCTTTGGAGAGAGTCTCAATGATTTCTGTTCTGTCCACTTGATCTAGGTTGAAGAGTTTCTTTTCAGCATCGTTTAGTTCACTCTTCTTCTTCTCTGTCTTCCTTCTTTCACTGATTTCAGCTTCTGGAGTTCTGCCATCACTTACTCCTTCCCAGAAGAACTTGATTGGCCCTTCCTCCAGAACATCTAGCATCCGATCATGAATGGCTCCAAGGTGATTCTCCATTCTGAATTTCCAGTAATCATAATCCTCTATGGAGAATTCAGGCAACTTTCTTGTCTTGGATCCACTCTTTTTGTAGGAAGACATATCTGCAAGTGTTTAGATAAAAAACACACAAAATTTTCTAAAAACAGATTTTCAGGGATCTGTCCAGGTGACCACCAAAAGCTTTTTCAGGCTGTGGTCTTTTGGACACACAGCTCTGATACCACTTGTTGGTCCCAAAGGCAGATTTTAGGGAAGAATACCTTTGAACAAGTCTAGAAGGGGGGGGGGGGGGTTGAATGGACTTGTAAGGATTCAAAAACTTTTTCAATTTATTTGGCTTATTCAGAAAACCAGCGGACTACTTGAGGTAGTCTGAATTTGAAAGTAGTGCGCTGTGAATAGTCCGGAATTCACTAATGTAAACTTTGTTTCTTTGTAGGTCCGTGGCTTCCGAAGTGGGGACAGAAAGGAATTCCTGATTTGTTCCTTTACGCACTTTCCAATGCTTCTTATCGCCGTGAGCAGTTCCAGACGGTGAAACATTTATCGAGCGAACATTGCAGACGTGCAGCTGGTTTAATCACTAGTATGCATCACCTCGCAGCTCAAGCTCTGCTTCCTGAAGGTTGATATCGTCTACTTGCAATTACTTCTTTGATCTATTCATTTTTTAATAGTGAGTTCTTGTGACAGATCAAGGAGTTATGATTGTGATTCCTCCGGAGTTCCACGCTTTCTGCCAACGAGTTCGAGATCTCGAATCCGGTTTAAACAGGCGCACGATGGATCCTCCAGTAGCATAACTTAAGTTGCGGAAGAGGAGGGGGATCAAGCCTGTTGGTCCCAAAGGCAAGTTTTAGGGAAGAATACCTTTGAACAAGTCTAGAAGGGGGGGTTGAATAGACTTGTAAGGATTCAAAAACCTTTATCAATTTATTTGGCTTGTTCAAAAAACCAGGAGACTACTTGAGATAGTCTGAATTTGAAAGTAGTGTGCTGTGAATAGTGCGGAAACGTTTTTAATGAAAATCAGCTTTAGGTGATGTGCACAAATAAGAGCAGAAAAAAATAAGACGAGACACAAGGGATTTATAGTGGTTCGGACCAACTGTCCTACATCCACTCTCCTCAATCCAACTTGGACTTGAGGGGCTCTCCACTAACTCACTTACTTACTCACTTACATAGTTCGAGAGTACTACTCTCTTACAATTTGTCAATGCTATAATTGCAATTGACTTCTCACAGCTTCTACAAAGCTTTTACAAAGAATAAGTATAAATGGTGTTTTTTAGTGCAAGTGATAAATCTGATAGAGTTTCGGCTAGCTTAATATGCGTGTAAATCCGATACTGAAATTATCACTGTTACTCTAATTTATAGGGTCAAATAACTAGCCGTTGGGATGGACTAGAAATTTGAGATCCTATAATTTCGTATTCAATCAATCATTGTGATTGATTGAATCTCCATCTTGATTCCCGCCAATCTTCGCGATCTTCAATCAATCAAGTTTGTCCCCTTGATTGATTGATCTTCTATTCTGGGAATCTTCCTTCTATGTCGAAAGTCAACCCTTAAAACTGATTTCGAAGAATCTGGGCAGAGCACAAGACCTCAGCTGATCTGTCTCCTCAGCTGGTGTACCAGTCTGCTGATACTTGGACCTCAGCTGATGTGCAAGTCTGCTGGTGTGCACCTCAGCTGGTCTTCTTGACTTTATCTGAATACGTCTTTTATCCATGGTCCTTGTCTTGTCTGCGACGTGCTCTCAGCTGATCATCTAATTTTCTGATATCAGCTAATCTGCTCTTCTGTTATCAGCTGATGTTAACTTCTCTGATGATCTGCTCTCGATACTCCAGTGTCAGCTGCTTAAATCTTATGTCCTCTAAAATCGGCTAAGTCCTCAAGGTCTCGGCTGGTCTTCTCTTCTATGATAGCTTCGGATCTTCTAGGCAGCAAGGTAGATTCCCCCTCACTCGAACCTATCTAATCCTAACTACTCATCAGCTGACTAACATGTTCAACTGGTCCTATTACAAGCTGATTGGTTTATTATATCATCAAAACATCTAACACAGATATCCTAACAAGTTCCCCCTTTTTGATGATATCAAAACCAACTCAGCTGATCTCAACAGATAAGCATATTTAATCAAAATTAAGATCAACATAGGACAAAAAAGAAGATCTTTAAGTAAGATCTTTAGACAGAATAAAAATACAGCTGACAACAAGAGGTTGTCTGGAATCATAAAGCTTTATTAAATCAAAAGAGAAATTACAATCAGAAAGAAAGTACCTAATCCTCAGCTGACTCAGCTGGACTATTACATGAGGAGAGGTCTTCTGCTGCTGAGAGGAACTTGCATCCAGTCCAGGAATCTCTTCTCTATCTCCTTTAGAGCTGGCAGAGAGTTATCAGAGAGTTGATGAAAGAGTTGAGTAATCTGCAACCAATACTTCCTGATTTCCACCCAGTCTATCTTCCCACTCTCATCAGTTGGGGTTGGAAGATACTCAATCTCAGGCAACTCTGGCTGAACTTCCTCCTTAAGCATTTCTTCTGTAATAGCTCTGAAGAATTTAGGAAAGGTCTCCTTTAACCAGTTTCTAAACTCAGCTTTCTTCTCTCTTTCTCCTCTGGTATCTTCTCCTCTGAGGACATAAAAGTGGATCATAGTTTTAGCCTTAATAGTTTTCCAGAGATCCACCAGCTCATCAGACAATTAATTGTAAAACATATCAATTGGTCCATCAACTAAAGGCTCATTTGGATCTCGGATGAATTTTCCACTTCTAGTCCTGCTGCCTTGAGAGACTGTCTTCCCTTGCTTCTTCAGCTTCCTCTGGTATCGCCTTTCAAGCTCATCATTCATTTCTCTTTCTTGTCTCTTCCTCCTCTCTTCTGGAGTCTCTTTCTCAGCTAGCTGCAACTCCTTAGCCAGCTTTTCATCTAGTTCAGCATTCATGATCCTTTTCTTTTTCTCCCTCTCTTCAGCTACAACCTCTTGCCTCTGCAAGGCCTCAGCTATTTTCTGATCTCTCAGCTCCTGAGTCTTCTGGGCTGCAATCTTCCTGGTGTTGATGTAATCTTCAACATTCTCTATTCTAGCAGATAGAACTCCTTGATTGTCTACCAGAAGAGCTCTCAGAGAGGCCATCTCAGACTGCAGAGCTGCAGTAGTAGCTGAGTTCTTCTCTTCCCCCTTTTTGATATCATCAATCACCGAAGTAGAGGGTAGAGAAGTAGGAAGATTATCCACAACGGCTTTAAGGTCCTCCTGACTGTGTTTGCACTCAGCAATTTGACCTTCCAGCCTTTCAGAGACCAGTCTGAATCTCTCAGATTCAGCAGAAAGAGTAGCAGAAGCATCATCAGTGAAAGCCCTGGCAGTTGACTTGAAGTGTTGTAGAGTTTGGAAGAATTCAATCCTGGTAGCATACAAGCTGTCCTCCTTAACTTTCTTCAGCTTGTTGCGATGATCCAGCAGGACTTGATGAACTTGTTTTTCAATCAGAGAGGGGGCAGCAGACTTGGCAGCTAGAAGAGTAGCTTTGACCTCCCTGATGTGGTCATCAAAATAATCTTTCAGTTGATCCAAAAGTGCAGGGGTTACCTGATCAGCTGGGAAGATCTCAAAGCTTGCTGCCGGAGGGATGAATTCAGACTCAGCTGTTTCAGGACAATCCAGTGCCACCCCATCCTTGAGCAATAACGCACGGGCCACCTTCCTCAACCCTTCAGGGGATGTCAGCTGGGATGGAGCCTTAACTTCCAAGGCATCCATCAGAATTTCTTTCCATTCTGTAAATGCTGCTTCCCCCATCTCCTTTATCTGGGCCAGAAAGAAGGTAACTGGCCCTTCTCTTACTTGCGCCCAGGCAAGACCATCAGCACGTATGTCTTGATAGGCTGGATATGGGTTAAGTTCTGGGATGTAGAGGGAAATGTGGGCAAGGGCAGATATGATCATCCCTCGTTCAAGAGGCCCCTTTGAACGATGGTGAGATAGGTGAGCTTGTTTGGCCATTTCTGTGGGGGAGTTGGGGTTATCAAGAATTATGGGTTCAGGGTGAGAGGGTTTGAGAATAGCTGAAGGCTCGCCAGAGGTAGCAATCTTCTCTGGTTCATTGCCAATTGGGATTTGTGGAGGTGAAGGATCAGCTGGGGTTGTGGAGTGTTGGGAAGGATCAGAGAAGGGAGTAGGAGAAGCTGACCTGATGGGTGAGGCAGCGAAAGGTGTATCTGCTGATGGAGCATCTTCAGAGGAATGTAGAACCTCTGTCTCAGCAACTGAAGGCTTAGCTGATTCCCTCTCTTCTGACTCTTCTTCCTCTCCATCAGAGCCAGACGCAGAGTCCTCATCTGAATCAGCCCCCTCAACTGATTCCTCTGCAGCTTGCTCTTCTTCTTCATCAGAAGACTCATCAACCAGCAGAGTAGCCCTCTCTGCTGAAGATTTCTTCTTCTTCAAACTGCTCAGCACAGTAGTATCATCATCTGTATCAAAGGAGTGATTTCTTTCCTGGATTTCTTCTTTCTGCCCCCTCCAGCAGGCTTTGAAGCCTTCCTCTTCTGTTTCTTTCCTGGACCAGCAGAGGAACCCGGGGCAGCAACTACGGGATCAGCTATGGAGTCTGAATCAGCTGGCCCAATGACGTCCAAGTTACTTCCCCTTAGGAACTTGGTGTGGTTGTACTCAACAACCCATTCCTCATCCCACTCATGCTGGGGCAGCAGATGATTCAAGAGGATAGTGATCTTGGTGGCCATGGAGCACTTTGATTTGAAGCTATAAACCTGTTGCCCATCCACCTCCTTCGTAACACACCTCTTGGACTCCTGTTCCAGCCGGAACCATAGCTGACTCACCCAGTCTGCTCGCACCCCATCAAGAATCGTGCGGGCCACGCTCAGGTGAAGTTTGGTAATGGCGTCCAAACTTCTCTGTTCCGCCAAGATGACCTTGGTCACCACATCCATCAAAAATCAGAAACGTCTCCTCAGCATGGACTTCTTCAGATTTTTGGCGGTGTCCCTATGACTCTTCCTGGCTATTAACTTGAAAGTTTCCAGGTAGTCGGCTTCTTTGTATTTGTGAGGTTGGACACCAGTGGAGGACAGGCCAAAAAGATCAGCAACGGCATCCTTGGAAATAACAACAGTTTGTCCATCAACCAAGGAGCCTATGGAGTTGGAACTGAACTGGGCCTTAAGAAGGAATTGGAAGGCATAGAAGTTTAAGGTTTTATGGTCAGGGGGGGTCATGGAGATGAAGGTTCGGAGATTGTGATGTTGAAGCAGGTTTAGGATTTCTCTAATATAATCTCAGGAACCCTAGTTGTGTCGAAATCAACACACATCTCTGCGTACATCTTTTCCTTAATCAATTTTTGCAAAGCCTTGGACGCCATACCTTCAAAATAGAGATTAAGTGCACAGAGAATAATATGCAGGAAAACTACGGGCAGAAAGATTTAGGAGCAGAAGGTTTTTCAGAAAGAATTAAAGAGGTATATATAGGGATCGAGTAAGATGAGCAATTTTTCCAAAATAAAAAACGATCAATTTTGATCGTAGATTTGTATTTTGCATCACACAAATCAAAGGTCCAAAATAGATGACCTTTGAGAATTTTAGAGGTGATGCGTGGTGTCAGGGTTTCGAAAGGTTTTGACCGCCCAAAAGATTCGCCTTTTTGAAAAAGGTAATGATGAAAGCGCTTTTTAGAGAAATTTTAGGGGGTGAGAAATTAATTACTTCCGACACCTTATTTTGAAAAGGTAATAAATCCCCGAATTTTCGTAAGAGAAAAGATTTGATTGCCAATTTTCTAAAATAATTTTAGAAATTAGGGATTTATTAATTTTTGAAAAGATTTGATAGATAAAATGAAATTTTAAAACCGACACAAAGATCATAGAAATACTTATCGAGAAGCTGACGTGGCAAAGTCAGCTGATACGAGCGATCCTCATGAAAATCTTTTCTGCTCATCTGGGTCTTTAATGTCAGCTGACATGGACCAGCTGAAGCAAAGTGGCCTTGTCTGACTTTCATAACTTATCCCTGTATCAAGTTAGACATAACAAGATAGAGAAAAGAAAGGAAAGAATAAGAAGACATACCAGAATAGTCCTTAGCTGGGTACCAGCTGACTACCCGTTTACCCAAAAACTTTCTTTCTATAGAACTACTCCTCCATCTATCATTCCTAACTCTGCTACTAATTCTCTGAATCTTACATCTGCTAAAGGTTTGGTAAGCACATCTGCTCTCTGCTTCTCCGTATGAATCTTCTCCATCCTGATATCTCCCTTCTCAGCATGATCTCGAAGAAAATGATGTCTTATATCCACATGCTTGCATCTAGTATGGAGAACTGGATTCTGAGTAATGGCTATTGCACTTGTGCTATCACAGAAGATGGGTATCTCTTCTGTGATCACATGGTAGTCCCTCAGCTGTTGTCTGATCCAGACCAGCTGAGAACAGCAACTACCAGCAGCCATGTACTGTGCCTCTGTTGTGGAAGTAGCTACTGAAGTCTGTTTCTTGGAGAACCAAGATATCAACTTACTTCCTAGAAACTGACATGTGCCAGAAGTTGATTTCCTATCAATCTTGCACCCTCCATAGTCAGAATCTGATTACCCACTCAGCTGAAAGTTGTCATCAGCTGGGTACCAGAGGCCTAGATTGTAAGTACCCTTCAAATACTTTACAATCTTCTTTGCTGCTTCCAGATAAGATTTCTTAGGATTTGCCTGAAACCTTGCACACACCCTTACTGCAAAGCTGATATCAGGTCTGCTGGCAGTGAGATACAGCAGAGAACCAATAAGTCCCCTATATTGTGTCTGATCCACTTTCTCACCAGCCTCATCTGGATCCATGCTAAAGTTTGCCATCGTTGGAATCTTAGCTTCTCTGCTGCTACTGACTCCAAACTTTTCTATCAAATTCTTGGCATACTTCGCTTGGCTAATGAAAGTTCCATTGGACATCTGCTTTACCTGTAGTCCAAGGAAATAAATCATCTCCCCCATCATGGACATTTCAAACTTGCTGGTCATCAGCTTGTTGGGGGAGCCAAAGATGATATCATCCACATAGATCTGCACTAAGAGGATATCATCTCCATCTTCCTTTCTGAACAAGGTTTTGTCTATCTTTCCTTTACTGAATCCACTATCCAGTAGGAACTGTGACAGAGTATCATACCAAGCTCTAGGTGCCTGCTTTAGTCCATATAAAGCCTTCTACAACCTATAAACCTTGTTCCCAATCTCAAATCCTGGTGGCTGTTCCACATAAACTTCTTCTGCCAGGATTCCATTCAGAAAAGCTGACTTGACATCCATCTGATATACCTTGAACCCTTTGAAAACAGCATAGGCCAGAAACAATCTAATGGCTTCTAGTCTTGCCACAGGAGCAAATGTCTCATCCTAGTCAATCCCCTCTGACTGTGAATACCCCTGGGCTACTAGCCTTGCCTTGTTTCTAACCACTACATCAGTTTCATCCTTTTTGTTCTTGAATACCCACTTAGTGCCTATGACCTTCTGATGTTTGGGCCTCTCTACTAGAGTCCAAACTTCTTGTCTTGCAAACTGATTTAGTTCTTCTTGCATAGCTATAATCCAGTTTGGGTCTTCAAGAGCTTCATGGATATTCTTGGGTTCTATCAGTGACACATACTAGCTGAATTGAGCACCCAAGTTTAGCTTTCTTCTGGTCTGAACACCTACACTTGGATCTCCTAGAATCTGTTCAGCTGGGAAATCAGACAATGTCTTCTTGCCCCTTTGAGGTGCCATAGTTTGCTCCTCTTGGGTCTTGTCTGATATTCCCCCTTGGTTAGTGTCAGGAGTCAATGTGCCATCATCTGGTGCTGATGAGGACTTATCAGCTGATTTGGGCTCATCATCTGAATCTGAGTCTGATTCTATCCTAGGTACTACTACCTTAATCAGATCTGACTTATCTGACAGATTCAGCTGATCCACCTCTTCTGCTAGCTTCTCCTTGCTGTACTCATGAAAAGATTCATCAAATACAACATGGGGTGTCTCCTCCACACAGAGAGAGACTTTATTAAAGACTCTATAGGCTTTGCTACTTCCAGAATATCCTAAGAATATTCCTTCAGCAACCTTAGCATCAAAAGTCTTTAACTTAGTCTTTCCATTGTCATGGATGAAACACCTACACCCAAAAGTATGGACAGAGGAAAGGTTAGGAGTTTTACCTTTGTACATTTCATAAGGAGTCTTCCCATGTCTCTTGACTGGTAGACACCTATTTTGCATGAAGCAGGCAGTATTGATGGCTTCTGCCCAAAATCTTTGAGGAGTCTGATATTCAGCTAACATAGTCCTTGCTGCCTCCTTGAGGGTTCTGTTTCTCCTCTCGGCTAACCCATTTTGCTGAGGTGTTCTGGCAGCTGATGTCTCATGCTGAATACCATTATCCCTGCAATAGTCAGAAACAACAGAGTTAAGAAACTCAGTACCTTTATCACTTCTGATTCTGACTATGCTGAGATCCAGCTCCTTCTGAATCCTTTTGAACAACTCCAGCATCTTGACCATAGTCTCATTCTTCTTGAACAAGAACACTACCCAAGTGAATCTTGTATAGTCATCAACAATCACCAGTGTATACTTCCTTCCACTGAAGCTAAGGGGAGAGACAGGTCCGAATAAGTCCATATGAAGCAGCTGGAGTGCTTTTGTTGTTGAAGTACTCTGCACATCTTTGAATGAGGCTTTAGTTTGCTTCCCTTTCTGACAGGCATCACACTTCTGATCAGATGCAAACACCTCATTTGGTAGACCTCTGACTAGACCCTTCCTTGCAACTTTGTTGAGAGTCTTGAAATTCAGATGACCTAACCTCTTGTGCCAGAGCCAGCTGATCTCTGATGAGCTTTTAGCAACTAGGCATGAGTCAGCTGGACAGTTTGCAAAATCTGCAAGATACATATTACCTCTTCTGAGGCCAGTTAGTAACACCTGCTCATTTAAATTATTAACAACTAGACAAGAGTTCTTAGAGAATCTTACTGAATATCCCTTGTCACAGAATTGGGATACGGACAGAAGATTATGCATGAGCCCTTCTACATAGTAGACTTCTTCAACTCTTGTTCCTTTGATCAGCAGCATGCCTACTCCTCTGGTGACTCCAAAATTGTTGTCACCGAACACAACTCTAGGCCCATCCAGCGTTACAAAGTTCTGGAGAAGATGCTTTTCAAAGGTCATGTGCTTCGAGCAACCGCTATCAATGTACCAGACATGGCCTTTGGCTTCCCTTCTTTCTATAGGGCTAGAGTTAACCTGAAATTAAAACTCAGGTTTTAGGTACCCTATCTTTGGGTCCTGATTGGTTAGTATCGACTTTCTGGATCCACAGGTAGAGATCATCCTTGTGAGGTTTAGGTGATTTCAGCCTTCTACCATATTTGTCCACAAAAATCATCTCTCTTAGAGGATCTTTTCTGGGGCGATGAGTGACAACAGCAGGTTTATAGGTGGGTTGCTCAAATGGATAATTTCGGCTTGAGCCTCCGAATGACTCATAAACTTTAGTCGGTGAAGGCTTGCCTACTTTGGTTACATTAAAAGTAACCCAGGGCTGAGGTCTGTTTCGCTTGGGTTTACTCTGTTGAGATGACCCAGGCTTATCAGTTCTCTGCTGATTCTGCTGAGGTCTCCTTGTCTTAGCTGAGCTATGACTTGGATTCCTCTTCTGATCTCGAGACTTCTGAGCTTTGGACTTATGTTGGTTGTCAGCAGGCTTCTGAGTTTGAGTACTCTTCTGCTTTGTTGAAACCTTTTTATCACCAGCAGACTTCTGAGCTTTGGAGCTCTTCTGTCCAGCTGGGACCTTTTCTGTCCCTCTGCTCTTCTGCCCTTCTGATCCAGATGCAGGCTCAGCTGGCCCTTTACCCTTTCGAGGATCCCTAATTAATCCACTGTCACCTTTCTTTTTCTTTTGTGGTTTGGGTTTGGGATAACCAAGACCCCTTTTATCATTCACAGTTTGTGAGGATTCAGCTATTTCAGACACGGCATTCTTTGCCTTAGTCAGCTGATCCACTTTCAGCTGAAGCTGCTGTGAATTTTTTGTTATCAGCTCATTCTGCTTGAAGAGTTCATCGAACTTAGCTGTCAGCAGATTATGTTCTTCACTCAAGACAGTGTTCTCAGAAAGTAGCTTTTCTATCAGCTTCTCCTGTTCTTCACATTTTGCTATTAAGTCATCAGACTTGTTAGCTTGTGAGTCATAGGATATCACTGGTAGTCTAGTGCTTTCCAGATCTTGTCTCAAGCTTAAAACTTCAGCTTTCAGACTAGAGTTCTCCTCTTCCAGCTTAGAACAAACTTTTAAGGAGGATTGGAGATCAGATAACAACTTGTGTATATCTGACTCCATAGAATAGGTAGAGGAGCAAGATGAGCTAACAGAGGGGGTAGGAGAATTTACCTCTTCCACCTTAGCCATAAGGCAGATATCATCTTCTGATTCAAAATCAGATGAGGACGAGGACGAGGTGATATCCTGCTTCTCCTCTTCTGCCAGCAAAGCTCTCTTAACAGCGAACCTGCGATCTCTCTTGATCCTCTTTTCTTCTCTTTCCCTTGGGGTAAGTTGAGGACAATCATAACTGAGATGTCCTGGTTTGTTGCAAGTGAAACAAACACTATCTCCTCCTCTTCTGGGACTTGGATCCCTCCTTCTCTCTGGAGACTTATATCTGGTCTCCTGTTCATCTGATGATCTTCTGACATCAGATGACTTTTGGTATCTTCTGGAAGAATCACTCTTATTCTTCTTCCAATGAGATCTATATTTCTGAAACTTGTTTGACATTTTGTCAAACTTCTTGGTCAATAAGGCAAGTTGCTCCTTTAAGCTCATGTCTTCTGGAGCAGAGGATTTCTCTTGACTATCAGCTGCAGCAGAGAATGCAACATTCTTTGTGGCTGATGTAGTTGGAGTCTCATCTTCTTGATCTTCTTCTTGGATGTCGAACGCATGTGCCTTTAGATGAGATAGCAGCGTATGATGACTCATCTCAGATAAATTCTTTGTCTCTTTAATTACTGTCACCTTCACTCTCCATCTAGGAGTAAGAGATCTCAGAATTTTGTTATTAATCTCTTTCTCCGAGTAATCCTTTCCTAAGGAGCTTGCTTTGTTCAGTATGTTTGTCAGTCTCATATCTAGCTGATCAATGGTTTCATCAGCTTTCATTTTGAATGTGTCAAAGGTATGTAGAACAGCTTGAAGCTTGTTTTCTTTGATTTGATCTGTCCCTTCACACATCAAGGAGAGTTTTTCCCACATCTCCTTTGCGGTTCTGCATGTCTTAATTTTCTCTATATATTCTTTGGAGAGTGTCTCAATGATTTCTGTTCTTGCCACTTGATCGAGGTTGAAGAGTTTTCTTTCAGCATCGTTTAATTCACTTTTCTTCTTCTCTGTCTTCCTTCTTTCACTAATTTCAGCTTCTGGAGTCTTGCCATCACTTATTCCTTCCCAGAAGAACTTGATTGGCCCTTCCTCCAGAACATCTAGCATTCGATCATGAATGGCTCCAAGGTGATTTTCCATCCTGAATTTCCAGTAGTCATAATCCTCTATGGAGAATTCAGGTAACTTCCTTGTCTTGGATCCACTCTTTTTGTAGGAAGACATATCTGCAAGTGGTTAGATAAAAAGCACACAGATTCTAAAAATTTAGGGATCTGTCCAGGTGACCACCAAAAGCTTTTCAAACTGTGGCCGTTAGGACACACAGCTCTGATACCACTTGTTGGTCCCAAAGGCAGGTTTTGGGAAGAATACACTTGAACAAGTCTAGAAGGGGGGGTTGAATAGACTTGTAAGTATTCAAAAACCTTTTTCAAATTTACTGATTTATTCAGAAAACCAGCAGACTACTTGAGGTAACCTGAATTTTGAAAATAGTGCGCTGTGTATAGTGCGGAAACGATTTAAAGAGAATTTGATTTTAAGTGATGTGCACAGATAAGAGCAGAAAGAAATACAAAGAGACACAGGGGTTTATAGTGGTTCGGACCAACTGTCCTACATCCACTCTCCTCAATCCAACTTGGACTTGAGGGGCTCTCCACTAACTCACTTACTCACTTGCTTACACAATTTTGAGAGTACTTCTCTCTTTACAACTTGTCAATGCTATAGTTGCAATTGACTTCTCACAGCT
>JAPKLY010004732.1:0-13925 GCA_026898435.1 Prunella vulgaris
ATTAAGTTTAATTTTCAAAAAGTAATAATAAAGAAAAGTATTATATGAAAATAGTTCATAATAAACTTATCATTAAAAAATTTTAAAGTAACAAATATTTGACAAGTAGTATTAAAAATCTCACCGTAAGTGAGGGTGCATATTCTTGAAGGGCATTATGGGAGCGACTGCCAACTATCTCAGAGCTTAAGGAAAGGAACATCATTCCAAGTGATGCGGATATGAAGTGTTTATTATGTAAAGAAAGAGAAGAAACGGTGAGACATGTCATTTTTTAATATATTTTTTCATATAATGTGTGAATGAAGTGTTGTGAGTGGGTGGTGGTTAAGACGGCACTAAGGTCGAAATCCTCTACAAATCTCATACACTTTTGTTCACTCATTAAAAGAGGTAAAGAGAAAATGGTACTAAGTTGTATTTGAGAATGTTTGACTTGGTTGTTGTGGAAAGTGAGAAACAAGGTCATTTTTCAAAATATACAAACATTAGGAGACGATTGTTAAAGGATGGATAAGATTTGTTTCAAAGATTGGACTAGTAGTGTGAGATGTATTCTTGAAAAATAGAATAGGATTCCTGAAATTTTTTAGACCGGGGTTGTTGTAACTAGTTAAAAAGGGTATCTCTTATGCCCTTTTTATATGAGCAATAGAAGTTATTTTTTCACTGATAAAAAAAAATCTCACCAAAAGTATAAAAAATCTTGGTCAATTGCATAATTTGTGTTGCACCCTCTGTCCCACAAAAATTTGCAGATTTTTTCTTTTAAAACATATCACAATAACTTGCAGATCAAAAAACGAAAGTTCTTTCATAAACTCTACCCTCACAATTTACATACTTACACAAAATTTCATTACTTTTCATTTTTTGAACTCATATTACACTCAGTACAACTGAATTTTTTATTTTATACATAATATTTTATCAAATTATTTCTCAAAAGACTATTTTTTTCACTTTATTCCATTTTTTTCTTAATATGTGTCACTCCATCGTAAGTTCTTGTGGAATGGAGAAAATAACTTTTATGGATATTATTGACACCATCTTTTAATACTCTTAATGAGATTTTGATACTTCTAATTAAATGTATTATACCTCAAAACTATTTTTGTTGACACGCGAACTAAAGTGAACTATTATGGAAGAATTAACAAAATAAATAACTTAAGGCTAAGGAGCTCTCCTAGAGCTCGCCCGGTTGACGAGGAGCCATGTCACCACCTCTAACCAGTCAATGCTATGAGGATAGGGAGAGCTCGCCTAGTAGCTCGCCCAAGTGGTGGATGACACGTCACTATCTTTTGACCAGTGAACACTATAGAGAAGGGGGAGCTCGCAAGGGAGCTCGTTTAAAGCTCGCCTAGAGCTCGCCTAATACCAGAAGCAATGGCTCAATCCTACTACCATCAACACCTCCTAGAGCAACACAAGGCAATGAAGCTCTTCAAGGAGCTCGTCCAGTCCGAAATGAAGTCAATAGTTATGTAGGGAATTAATAGTGATGTAGTAGGACAAAACTGTGTAATTAGAGAATAATAGTAGGCATGATGACAAGTATTAAGGACACTTGTCATCACATTAAGCTAAATAAGCTTAATGTGTGCTACCTCATGACATGCAAACATATAAATAGGGTCATTGTAACACTTTTCTCTCTCTAAGTTCATTGTTGATAGAATTTATTAACCGTGTTTGTTTATGTGGCCATTTGCATCATTTAATCCTACCAAACAATAATCTATGAATTTAGTGTTCTCGGGGAACAATGTAGAGAGAGAGAGAGAGAGTGAGTGAGTGAGAGCTTAGAGCGAGAAAGTAGAGTGTAGGAAATGTATTGATTGTATTGAATTATTATTTGAATAGTACAAGAGAGATCTTATTTATAGGTACGCGAGTGTGAGACGGCACCTTACGAGCCTATATGACTTCCGGTGTTGACGAGGGTTCCTTACCCTCGTCTTGATCCCTCACACTGCTTCCCATGTCGTGCCTCGTCCTACTACTATGCCTTAGATTAGATGGGCCTCATTAAAAACCTCGCCGTAAACCACCCTTGTGGATAAACCGGACGGAGGGAAAAAGAGTGCAACCATCGGGATCTAGCAGGCTACGGGACGAGCTTTTAGGCGAGCTCAGGGGCGGACTCCTGCGCGAGCCCCATTACCTTGTGCCATTTCTGATGGCTGTGTGATGACGGACCTCGGCGAGGTCCCCTTCTGGACATGGGCGAGCTCTAAGGCGAGGTCTGATGTCTCATGCCCCCAATACTACATGGAGTCGAACGGACCTCGGGACCTCGACGAGCTCCTTCGGCCACCTCTTGTCTCGGGAAGGGCTGGGTACCCGGGCGAGCTCCCATCTTCGTAGGGAGGCCGAGGTCGGCCCCTTGGTCATCTGGAGCATACCTACGACCTTCCCAGCCTTGGGCCGAATGATCTCTTAATCATCCTTAGGTAGCTCGCCCATTAATATTTGCCCCCCCAGCTCGCCTACATCATGGCTCGTCCGATGTGTGGGCGAGCTGACAAGCGAGGTTATGGGCGATCTCCTGTGAGCCGGTTTCCAAGGCCGACGTGGGGTGAGACTCGAGGCGTCGTGCACGCCTTTTGAGGCGTCATTTCCCGCGCCAATTATGATAATTTTTCAAATTCTTTGCACATTGGCCCCTGGTCTTTTGGGAAATTCGAGCTCGCCCCCGTGCCTATAAATACGAGGAAACTTCCTCATTCCTCACATTTGTGCTTCCAGCTTTCTGAGTAATTTTCCGACGAATGGTCCTCTTGCTTCCGGCGATTCTTCGGGCGTTCCTCAAGGTAGATTACTCGTTTTCCTTTCCTTTCTTCTTTTTTTCTCGGATTTTCAGCCACATACCTGAGCATTCCGGCGATTGTCGGGCTGACCTTAAGCATTTGGACTTGAAAAATCAAACACCCCCGACAACCAATTCACCATGTCTGAACACTCTTCGAGCTGGACCGCCTCGAACCGTAACTCGGGGAAGAAACCCATGACAGACGACTGGCCAATCCCCCAAACGACCCCTGTGATGATTTCATCGGGTTCCGGGGCGAGCTCCGTAGCTTGCCCGAGTTGTCGCGAACTCTTGGGCGAGGTTCGCACCGACTCCAGCGAGCAAGCTACTAATTCCGGCGATCAGGCCGAACTCCGCAAGCTCGGGGAGCAATTTGAGCAAACTACCTGGGGGGCCGCTGCCCCGGACGAGATGGAGGTCACCGGAGCCCAAGAAGAGGTCGCCGAGACCGGCGACCAAGCATGCGAGCTGGCTCGCGAGATTGACGAGGAGGTCGATGACGATATGGGGACGGAGGTTACTTATGAGTACCTCCGATTCATTAATTTTTCATTCCCCAAACTCCCTGAGTACCAAGTCCCTGCCGACGTCGTCCATGATTTCGGATGGAGGGAGTATGTGGCAACCCATGCGGCGAGCTTCCCTCTGCCCCAGCGAGCTTCTCGCAAGGCTGCCGACAAGTCTGACCTCAAGGCGACCGAGGTGGAGAGCATTATCAGCGAGTTTGCCTTGCCAAAGATTCGAAAGATGTTCCGCATCCCCTTGGACATCTTCATGTATGCCCCCAAGGATAAGGAGCGTGCAGACCTCCCCCCTGTCGGACTCACCGCCATCAACGTTGATACCCTGAAGGCCGGGCTCACCCTGCCCCTGCACCCCATCATTGGGCAATTCCTGATGGATACAAACCTTGCCATAACGCAGCTAACCCCCAACGCATGGAGCAGCTTGCTGGCGGCATTGACCATCTTTGGTCTTGAGGGTTACGAGAATCGGTTGAGCACGGTGGAGATCAGCGAGCTGTTCAACGTGATCTGGCAGGTGACGGAAGGGAAGGGATACTATTCCCTCCAAGCTCGCCCGATGGAGAAGTTCCTGGGGGACCTTCCCAACAAGGTTCGGGACTGGAAAGAATAGTTTTTCTTCATTGGCGGGGACTGGCGAGCTTCGAATGGACGTGGAGGGCGTATCCTTACTCCCGAGGAATACGGGGAGGCCAGCAGTAGGTGGCGTGCTTCGGTATGTGCGCGTTGGATTACATTTACTAATTTAATCTACCTTTTTTGCAGGTTTAAAGCGTCATAGGTCGAGCCTCGGGAAGCCCGAGATTTCAGTCGGCTTTGAGTTCGTGCGGACTATTCGCTGCTTGAGAGAGAAGAAAGATCGTGAGATCAAGCATCTGTGCCAGCATCACTGCCGTAGGCTCGCCGGTCTCAGTACCTCGCCCCACCACCTCGCTGCTCAAGGTTTTGACCCTCACAATTTCGGTCTTAGTAGCTCGCCAGTTTATAAGTGGAGCTCGCCGGGTTGCTAATCCCTTATCTTTATTTTACAGGTGCCGGTCCCACTGCCGAGTTCCCTCCCATTGACGTACCTGAGGCTTACCACTTCCTAGCTCGCCAACTGAAAATGGGCAAACCTCGCCCGGGCAGAGAAGGCATCCCGTCTGGGGCGGTGCTAGATGTGACCAGGAAGGTGGAGGTCTCCAAAGTCGCAGACAAAGCTGGGGGCTCCGGCTCGCAGAAGACATCGGCACCTCCCCCTACCAAAGAGAAGGTCGCCCCCACCAAGAAAGGTTCGGGGTGAGGTTCCGGACTTGAACGAGGTTCTCAACCCCCGCCTCATCAAATCAAACGAGCTCTCCATCGAGGAGATGGCTCCCGGGTGAGTGAGGATGAAGCTCGCTCTAACAAGCGGTCCCGGGTTGGTCTTAGGGACGACGACTTCGAACACAACGACCGAGGTGGCTCCGGGTTGACTCATGGAGGGTCAGGGCGAGCTCTCGTGCCTCATTCTACCCCTGCGCCTCCAACTCCTCAGAGCGCGCCCCCGCCGTCTCCTTACGGGGTCCCTATTCGGGACGACACCCTTCTTGGGCTCAACCAAATAGGTTCGGGTAAGAGGGCGAGCTCCTTCTTAAAGTTGGAAGCCATTTGATTTCCTTTACAACTTCCCAAGATTTTTGCTAACTCTTCGAACGCAAGTATGTTCCAGCCGAGCTCCCGCAACGGCCCGAGTCCCTCCACACCACCGAGAGGTGTAAGGCCTTGACCTCGCCGAGGGACCTTCCTGAGGGGGCAGCTCGCCGAATCTTCACCGAAGCCCCCAAATATCTCTCTGCCTCAGAGCTCACAATGATCGAGAGGCAGAAGCCCACCGACAAGGCGAGGTTGGCGATGCACTATGCCTGTGCAGCTATGGCGGCCGCCCAGCTTGTCACTGATGAAGTCACTGCCGCTGACAAAGCTCGCCACGATGCGAAGAAGCTGCTCAACAAGGTTGGGGACGAGCGGAAGAAGGCTGTCGAAGAGCTTGTCGGGATGGAGGCTAAGGTGAAAGCCTCGCTGGAGGCGGAACAAATTGCCATAAAAAAGATGGAAAAATTTCAAGCAGACTTCCGCCGTCAGCAGGCTGAGCTCGAGCAAGCTCGCCAGAAGCTCGCCTCCCGGGATGAAATGAAAATTCTCCGGGAGTAAAACCAGGGGAGCTCGGCGGAGTGTACAAAGCTCCGTGCAGAGGTCGCCGCGAAGGTACTGGAGGTTGCCGAGCTCAGGAGCCGCTCCGATGCCACCATCACGCCGGAGGAGTTGGAGCTCGCCAAGGTGGTCGTCACCGACCAGGGCTACATCCTCTGCTTCGCCAAGGTTATCCGCTCATTCCAATGGGCGCGGATAAACAATGAGAGTGAGTGGGAGGCCTTGATGAGCGAGTTCGACGATTGCCTTTCTAAGGTCAAGATTCCCCCGATACGGAGCTAAACATAGGGGACCTCGCCGGCTATGGGATCAACCTCGATGCTGCTCGTCAAAAATTCAACATCATCCAGACGCACGAGGTCCTGACTGCCGAGGTCGCCCAAGATGCTGAGGGCGAGGTTCGAACCCCGCCTACCATTGAGCAGATGCAGGAGGCTCTTGGGGATACAATGCTCAACATCAGCGAGTTCGACACCAGTGGGCTCACTGGGAACATCACTTCGGATGCCGAGCTCGCCCTCCCGACTGGTCAGGTCGCCGCTCACTCCACCGAGGCTTCCTCCGATGCCCCCGTAGCTCTGAAGACTTGAGCTTTTTCCCGTTTCCTTCGATTAGTTTTTTATTTTCCAGGTTGTAGTAGTTCGCCGGGTTACGGAGCTCGCCCAGAAAGAGCTCCGTTTTTGTAGCTTTTTGTTTTTGAGTAAGTAGTTAGAGCTCGCCGGGCTTTGTATAGCTAGCTGGTCGGCCTTTGTGGCCAGCACCACTTCGAACACTTAGGAATTTTCAAGTGTTTTTGTCTTGAAAATTTCCTAAGTGTCTTTTGAATAGAAATTGAGCCATTTTTTGTCCAACTCTTCGTACTTTCATTTTCGCGCTTTACGTTATAATTTCCCGATAGCTCATTTTTATTTATTTTATGGGTACTTAATTGTTCGTCTTACTCTACTTTGAGAAGCGAATCATTTTTTTTTTCATCACTTACGACTACGAATTGTACCTCTGCTTTTAGAGTACATATTCTTCATCTTACACCGCTTAGGGCCGCGAATTGCTCGTCTTAAAACCACTTAGGGTAGCGAGTCGTACTTCGTTTAATTCACGTTGGGCATTTGGGTTTCATAGACCTTGCCTTAGACGTTTTTCGTCTTCTTCGCGAATTTTTCTAACTTGTGGCAGTAGGTGCTTGACTACCCTTTAAAAAGGGTATCTTCGCTACCTTGGGCACTTTGGCCTTTGCCTACGAGCTTTTTGATTACAACGTTTGGGACCTTGGTCCTTGCACATTACGGGTTTTCGAGCACCTGGGCGAGCTGGGGCTGGCGAGCTTCCTTGGGTGGTGGGCGACCTGAGGTGGCTCGCGTAGTGGGCGAGGTACGCAGGTCCAAACACTTGTGGAATTTTTCTGATTTCACAAAACTTCCCAACTTTTCATGGCAACGTAATTTACACTGGTTGTTATCAACATTCCTGATGCGAACCTTTGACTAGTCTATTACAGAATTCTAATCTATTGGTAGAACTTTTTCAGGTGGGCCGCACTCCAGGTGTATGACGAGGCGTTGCCTTCTGTGTCTTCGAGGTCATAGGTGCCGTTTGGCCAGGCTGCGGTGACCCAGAACGGTCCTTCCCAGTTTGAACCGAATATACCTGGTGGGGCCATCAATTTCTTTTTCAACACCAGGTCTCTGACCTTGAATTTTCGGTCTCGGACCTGGGAGTTGTAGTACTTCTCTGCTCTACGCTTGTAGGTGGCGTTCTTCATTTCTAACGAAGCTCTGGCCTCTTCGATCAGATCTTTTTCCACTGCCAAGGCTTCGTCATTCTTTTCATCATCATATCCTACCACCTTCCAAGTCTTGTTCTGAACTTCGATCGGTACTACGGCTTCAGTCCCGAAGGCTAGGACAAACGGGGTCTCTCCGGTGCTGGCTCTATGGGAAGTTCTGTAAGACCACATGACCTCTGGGAGTTCGTCTGCCCAGCTCCCTTTCTTTTCTTTGAGGCGAAGCTTCAATATGTGTTTCAGGATTTTGTTCACCGCCTCGACCTGGCCGTTCAACTGTGGATGGTAAGGAGTTGAGTAGTGCTTCTTGATGTTCCATGAACTGCAGAAGTCTCTCAACTTTTGACCGTCGAACTGCCTTCCGTTGTCTGTGATGATCGACTGTGGAAGTCCGAAACGGTAGATCAGGTTTTTCCAAATGAAGCCGATCATCCTCTCCTGTGTTATTGTTGTGAGAGCCTCGGCCTCAGCCCACTTAGTGTATTAGTCTACTGCTACAACAACAAACTTTACACCGCCTCTGCCAGGTGGAAATGGGCCGATCAAGTCGATACCCCATTTCGCGAAAGGCCATGGGCTGAAAACCGACCTCAGCTGGTTGGCTGGGGAGTGGATGTTTGGTGCGAAAAGTTGATACTTTCGGCATGCACATTCGTGCGAAGCTAATGACATCTTTGCGAAGAGTGGGCCAGTAGTATCCCTGCCTGATCATCTTATATGCCAGTGCTTGCCCCCCAGCGTGACTCCCACAAATTCCTTCGTGGATTTCTTCTAACACCTCGGACCCCTGTTTTTTGGTTAGGGACTTGAATAGGGGTAGCGAGAATCCACGTTTGTAGAGTTGACCATCCAGCAGTGTATATCTGGCAGCTTGCTTTACTAGCCGGCTAGCTTCCCAGGCATCCGCGGGGGTTGTTCCATCTTTTAAGTATTTTTGGATTGGGGTGCACCAATCTTCACCATCTTCACTGTCCTCCTGCCCCGCACTCGAGGTCTGATTTATTTTGTAATCGGACGTCGAGGGGTTTTTCAGCGTGGTGATTACAACCTCCGTGAATTCGGCCTCGCCATCACTAGTAGCTAGCCGGGCTAGGGCATCCGTTTGTGTATTTTCTAGCCGCGGTATCTGATTGATGTAGACCTGCGTGAACATCGAGATCAGATGCACGGCTATCTTCTGATAGGTCATCATCTGCGGGTCTTTTGCCTCATACTCCTCCCGGACTTGGGATATTATTAGCTGGGAATCTCCGAAAACTTGAAGATTGGTTGCCCCCACAGCTAATGATAGCCTAAGTCCAGCTATCAAAGCTTCATATTCCACCTCATTATTGGTTGCTCGAAAGTCGAACCGGATTGCGGAGGTGAAGACTTGTCTGTCCGGGCTGATTAGGACTACGCCGGCGCCCGCTGCTACGCTGGTTGATGATCCGTCAACGTAGAGATGGCACAGAACTATACGTCCCCTCGTCGGATCTTGTGGGAAAGTTAGCTCGACAATGAAGTCGGCAAGTGCTTGTCCCTTGATCGCTGTTCGGGCTGCGTAGGTTATACCATATTGGCTGATCTCTAGTGACCATTTCAGCAGGCGTCCGGCGGTATCTGGGCGCTGTAGTATTTGACGTAGTGGGAACGTCGTCAGCACTTCTACCGGGTGGTCAAAGAAGTAAGGCCTCAATTTTCTAACACTCATCACCAGTGCATAAGCCAGCTTCTCTGTTGGGGTGTATCGCAACTCAGCTTCCTGTAAGACTTGACTTACATAGTACACCGGTAGGTGTGTTTTCGCCTCTTTTTGAACCAGGACGGAGCTGATGGCCACCTCCGACGCGGCTAGGTATAGATACAGCTTCTCTCCAGGTATCGGCTTTGACAGGACCTGCGTATCTGCCAGGTATGTTTTGATGTCTTCGAAGGCTCACTGGCATTCACCTGTCCACACGAAGTGGTTTTTGAGGTGGAGCTTGTTTACTTTGGCCGCCTCTTTGTACCTTCGCGTGTTTGCTTTGATTGCTTCGAAGAACGGAGGGTTTCGGTCATCGGACCTGGAGATGAATCTGTTCAGAGCCGCCATGCACCCAGTCAGTCTTTGGATTTTCTGGACGGAATCGGGCACACCCATCTCGATTATACATTGGACCTGCGTCAGGTTGACCTCAATTCCACGCAGGCTAACTAGGTGCCCCAGGAACTTTCCGGAGTGTACGCCGAAGCTGGTCTTCTTGGGGTTTAACTTCATGTTGTAGTGGCGCAATATGTCGAAGGTCTATTTTAGGTGGTCCAGATGGTCCTCCTTCCTCAAACTCTTGACAACTATGTCGTCCACGTACACCTCCATTGACTCGCCAATGTGTTGGTCAAACATTTTATTCATCAACCTTTGGTAGGTGGCCCCGGCATTGATGAGTCTGAACGGTATCCTTTCCCAGCAATACATATTCTTGTTGGTGTAGAACGCCGTATATTCCTGGTCATCTGGGTGTAAAGCTATCTGGTGATAGCCCGTGAAAGCATCCATGAATGTAATCATCTCATGGCCTGCGGTGCTATCTACCAGCTGGTCAATGTGAGGTAGTGGGAAGTTGTCCTTCAGGCATGCTTTGTTCAGGTCTGTGAAGTCGATGCAGAGCCTCCACGTCCCTTTGTGTTTCCTCACCAGGACAGGGTTCGCGACCCACTGTGGACATAAAGCTTCTTTGATCAGCTTGTTGTCTAACAACTTCTCCACCTCACCGGTTAGAGCTGCGTATTTGTCTGGTCCATATTTCCTTCGCTTTTGGCACACGGGTCTCCTCGTCGGGTCTATGTTAAGTCGGTGATATGCATGTTCCAGCAGGATTCCCGTCATGTCTTCATGAGACCAGGCAAACACGTCCAAGTTGGACATCAAAAATAGTTCCATCCTCGACCGGTACGGTTCAGGTAACTCAGAACCAATGAAAAGTTCTAAGTCCCTTTCCGGGTCCACCGGGAGTGCCGTAAATGCTTCCATGTGGGTGGCTTTCCTCTTTTGATTTTTCCACCTCGGGTCGCTGATGAACTCGTCCCACTCCTCTTGTGACATCTGCTCAGGTTCGTGACCTATGCGCGGTTCGAGGTCATCGGGTTGGCTTTCAGCTAGGGCGGGTTCATCAACTGTCAATACCTCAGGTGGTCTGTCAACTTGGGATGGTGCGGTTACCTGGGGAGTTGGGTCAACGTCCATTGATGTTGGTTCTTGACCTCCCGCGGGTCCCCCATCTTGGGCTTCATCAACCACCTCCATGGGAGCAGGTTGTTGTTCCTGCGCAGGTCCCAACACTGGGGTCTCCTCCAATCCCTCAATTGGTGCCGGTTGTGTATCTTGCACAGGTCCTGTGCCTTGGTTGATTTCAGACAAATCGTCTACCTCCATCATCTCGATTTCAACCGAGATGACGTCTAGGATGTTTGGCTCGTCTGCTGGAATCTGTACATCCTCTTCAAGGATGTGGACCTGTGTAACAGACTTTTTGACCCGACCATCTTTGATTTGGAGTAAACATTCTCGGGCCTTTTTCTGGTCACCCTTTACAGTTCCTGCACCTTTTAAAGTTGGGAATTTCAAACAGTAGTAGTAGGTCGAACACACCACTTTGAATTTCAAACGGGCGGCCAAGGAACCCGTTGTAGGAGGACTGCTGGTCGACAACTAGGAAATCTATGAGCCTAGTCAGCCTCCGCTCTGGGTCCTCGGCCGATACAAGTTGGACGCTCAACCTAATGCTACCTAGGGGGATGGTTACAGCTTCTCCGAACCCCACTACTAGGTTCTAGATACGACTCAAAATCACCTAAGGCATCTAAGGTGGATTTGAAGAGAATGTTGGTGAATGCACCGGTGTCCACAAGTAGCCTGTGAACTCGGACGTTCATGATGTTGGCGGTTATCACCAATGAGTCGTTGTGGGGCGTCAGTACCCCTCCAGGTCCGCTGAGGAAAATGTCAGCTCATCAGTAAGCTGCGCGACGGACCTGGGGCCGGAGCTGCCTTCCTGGACCTGGTTTATGGCCCGAATTTCGGCCTTCCTTTTTCTTTTGGACATGGAGGATCCCCCGTCCTGAAGACCTCCGGCAGTCCCGATTTCCTCCTCGAGAACCAAGAGTTCTCGGGTGGGCTCCATGTTTTGCTGAGGTTGGGGAAGTGCCCTCCGTCTGTTTTGGGGACCAGGTTGGTCCACTTCCCCATCCTCATCATCGGAGGCAGCCCTCCTCTCGAACCTTGGCCTCTTAGCTGGGGTCTTCTTTACGAACTCGGCCAGTTTTCCCTCCTCATAAAATTTCCAGAGTTGTTTGAGGAGGTCTCTGCACTCGCTGGTGAAGTGGTCGATGGCCTGGTGGTAGGCACAATATTTATTGGGGTTGAGCCTCGTGCGGTCCTGGCGGATCCGCCTCGGCTCCTCCAGTAGGGCCTTGTCTTTAACCGCTATGAAGACGTGGTCGACGGAGACGGTGAGGACCTGGTTGAGCATTTCGACGGCTTTTTTTAGCGAGGCCAGCTCGTCATCGTGGGTCACCTCCGGCGGAGGTTGCTCGAAGGTCGTGCATCTCGTGGATGCACGCCCCCGAGGTGCCTCACTCTGGGGTGACCTCTCAGTGACGAGCTGGAATTGGCATCCGCCATGGGGCCCAACCTGTCGGTGGCGGGCCTTCTCAATCGTTCATGGGCGGACCTGCGCGACTGCAGGTCTAAGTCTCCCCCGTGGGACGTGACCGGGGTGACTATTCATTCATTTTCTCCGCACCTGGGTCCCAGTCTGCCTTGGAGGACCTCCCTTCTCGTCGATTGGTGGGTGCCGGACGCCTCGGTATAGGCCGAAGCTCGCCCGGTGTATGGGATGGGCTCCTCCACCACCTTGGCTTTTCTGGCCCGTTCTCGGTGTTGGCGGGCTTGGGCTGAGCTCGCCTCTTGCTCGGTGGGGAGAGTGATGTACTCCTCCCGGGTCTGGGTGCCCTGAGTGGGCCTCGCCTGCTCCCTGGCCTCGGCTGGAGCTCGCCCAGGTACCAGGGCGAGCTCGTCGTTCTGCCTCTGCTGCAACCTCGCACTGGAGCTCGTCGGGATTGTTGGACAGGTCCCTTAGGGCAGGGCTCAAATCCTCCTGGGTCACCACAACTCGCGGAGGTCGCGGAGCTGCGGTGTTCTTTTGGATAGGTCGGCGCGAAGTCTCCGACTCGGCCTGGTCCTGGTTGCACCCCTTCGACCTTCCTGCAGTTGCGGAGGTCTGTCCCTTAGCCATTTTTGGGTTTTGGAGGGGGTAACTTGCAGCAGGTCGCCGAGGTGATGGTCTCCGGCCAGCATGGTTTTTGTTTGAGTTTTCCTCTAGCCTCGCGTGAGACGAATTATCCAAAATTCAGTTTATTCGTGTACACGCGCGTGTTTGAAAACTTTTTTCGGGCAGAATTTGGGAAATTCAGGAATTTAGATTTTCGTCCAGAAATCTGGGTTTTCGTTCAAAGGAATGAATATGTGTGTGTATCTTCAAGCGTTCTTCAGTTTTGTCAAGAACACCTTCAAATCTTCAAATCTCCAAGCAAACCCTAACTCTTGTTCTTGAAAAATTTTCAATTTTTCAGATTCGAGGCCCTTCTTCTAGCGCCAAATTATTGATAGAATTTATTAACCGTGTTTGTTTATGTGGCCATTTGCATCATTTAATCCTACCAAACAATAATCCATGAATTTAGTGTTCTCGGGGAACAATGTAGAGAGAGGGAGAGAGTGAGAGCTTAGAGAGAGAAAGTAGAGTGTAGGAAATGTATTGATTGTATTGAATTATTATTTGAATAGTACAAAAGAGGTCTTATTTATAGGTACGCGAGTGTGAGACGGCACCTTACGAGCCTATATGACTTCCGGTGTTGACGAGGGTTCCTTACCCTCGTCCTGATCCCTCACACTGCTTCCCATGTCGTGCCTCGTCCTACTACTATGCCTTAGACTAGATGGGCCTCATTAAAAACCTCGACGTAAACCACCCTTGTGGATAAACCGGACGGAGGGAAAAATAGTGCAACCATCGGGATCTAGCAGGCTACGGGATGAGCTTTTAGGCGAGCTCAGGGGAGGACTCCAGGGCGAGCCCCATTACCTTGTGCCATTTCTGATGGTTGTGTGATGACGGACCTCGGCGAGGTCCCCTTCTAGACATGGGCGAGGTCTGATGTCTCATGCCCCCAATGCTACATGGAGTCGAACGGACCTCGGGACCTCGGCGAGCTCCTTCGGCCACCTCTTGTCTCGGGAAGGGTTGGGTACCCGGCGAGCTCCCATCTTCGTAGGGAGGCCGAGGTCGGCCCCTTGGTCCTCTGGAGCATACCGGTGACCTTCCTAGCCTTAGGTCGAATGATCTCTTAATCATCCTTAGGTAGCTCGCCTATCAACATTCATAATACACAACACTTTACTTCTCTCTACTTTCTTTCTCTACAAAACTATTCTTAAACATATTTCTTGATTATTGTTTGGTAGGATTCCAGTGTTATTCAGCCACATAATTCACCTAATTAGCAAATTCTACCAATAATTTTATGATAAACTTAAAAAAAAATTCATATAAAATCACCTCCAAAAAAAAGTATTAAAAAGTTCGAGAAAATATAAAAAATG
>JAPKLY010004733.1:0-13924 GCA_026898435.1 Prunella vulgaris
TAATTATGTACTTAATTGACGTTTTAAATTTAGATATAATTGTTTTATTTATTAAAAATTGTATGTTATATAATTTTATACATATGATGATTGATTCAATCCGATATTTGCATTGTAGAATATAATTGATGTATATATATAATGGCCGATGTTCGATCTATATTTGAATTGTAGAATGTAGTTCATAGATATATATATGTGATGATCGATGTTTGATCAAATATTTGCATGTAGAATATTTTTATCATCAAATAGTTGATGTGGAGTTGGGGAAATTTGTTGGTTGTTTGTTGTAGAATGTGCATTCCAATTTGATTATTTTATAATAAAATCGGAAATGGATGCACTAGCTAGGATCTTGATTAACTGGGGAATATGATAAATCTAAATGAAACTTTGCCAAAAAATTTAAAAAATATTAATTTTTAAATAGAATATATGTAGGATCGTATTATATTGAGTCACATTTATACAAGAATCTAAATATAAATATTTATGTCATATTGTCTTTTCTATAGGCATGTCTAGTTCTATATATATGGATCGAAAGTGGGTTCGTGCAGATAGATTATCAGATGAGTATAGGAATGGGGTCGAAGAATTTTGTAATCATGCAATCAGATACTGCTCCGATAATCGGTACATTCTATGTATGTGTTGGAAATGTATGAACGGGAAAATGGTTAGTGGTCGGGATAATTTGTTTGATCAGTTGATGATTCATGGTATTGATAAATCATATACCGTTTGGACATGTCATGGTGAGAGAAGATATGGATGTAGCTCAAGCAACATAGGAACTGACTTTAGGTTTGTAGACACAATGAATGCAGATAGCTTTGAAGATGTACCGCGTGTTGATACATCTATTGGGGATGAGGATAATCTACGAGATCATCCTTATATGTCAGCGAAGTTAAGGGATGACGCTGGATTACCTCTTTGGCCCGGGTGTGAAAAGGCAACAAAACTTTCAGCTGTATTGATATTGTTCAATCTAAAAGCAGCTCGCCAATTGATTGATTTGGTCTTCACCGATTTGTTGGAAGCAGTTAGTGGTCTATTGCCCGATGAGAATGTACTGCCTACGAGAGCATATGATACTAAGAAAATGCTCAAGTCCATCGGGCTAACACATCAGAAAAGTCATGCTTACCCGAATGATTGTAGCTTATTTCTGAAGAAGTATGCAGGTCTCGATGTGTGTCCCAAGTGTGGGTGGAATCGATATACGAAAAACAAATCTCCTGCGAAGGTGATGTGGTATTTACCAATAATACCAAGATTTAGGAGAATGTACTGTAGCACGGTGGATGCTAGACATTTGACTTGGCATCATGAAGATAGAATCAAGGATGGATTGCTATGACATCTGATTAGGGTCATAATTGCATCCTTTTGCATCTATTTCTATATGGTTTTGATGTGCTTATGTTCATATTTGACCCTAAATTTCTATACTTTGTGTATTTAACATGTTTTGGCTAGAAAGTTATGTTTTGTAGTGAAAACGAGCAAAACTGCCAAAAGACGAGTAAGTTTGTAAAAGTTCAAAAATTTTGAGCTGATCCAATGGAGGCAAATGATATACCATGTGGAAGAGTTCGAAGAGAGGGTCACAACAGAAAAAAAATCAAGTCAATCGGAGCTCTAGAACTCAAGATATGAAGGAAACGAGGAAGTCGAGGATCGATCGAACGAGACCAAGCCGGATTCGTGCACCTCCAAGCCAAGCCACGTGCGACGACCAAGCTGGGTTCGTGCGGGAAATCCCTGGTTCATTCACCTGCATGCGATCGTGTGAAGGCTCGGTCTGGCACACTTACGAGGGTTGTTTCATCTTTTTGCGCATTTAATGAAGGGAATTTGGGATTAAACATTGTGGGCACTATAAATACCTCAAGGATCAGATTCTCAAGGCATCTTAGTCATAATCTTCATAATTCCAAGTTCTTAGATTAGTTTAGAGAGAGAAGAAGGTAGTTACTAGTTGGGTTTATAAGATTTCTTCTTACGATTTCATCGATAACTTTTGATCTACCGTTTGGATCATCGATCTGTTTGTTCTTCCATTCTCATCTCAACTAGAGCTACGTTTCTACTGTTTTAATTTTGTTTTCCATTGTCGGATCATTTTCTAGCATTTCAAGGTAATTAGTATCTTTCCCAATTTCATTGTAATAGGTAAGATTTTGTATTCTCTATTCAATTTCAGCATGATGATGATTGTAGTTAGTTCAATTGTTCAATTGCTTTACCAATTAGCCATGGGCTAATACCCTTGTGTGTTAGTGTATGATTCCTATGGAGTAATGTGGTGTTAATGTTGATCTTTTGAATGCTATGAGATGATGTATGATCAATTCTCTAAATTGATGGTTTGTATGAATGCTAGGCATGTTGAATTGATCATGAGGGCCATTAGGGGATTAGCTTCATATGAGAATTGGGCTATTTTCCTAAATCTTCTTGTTATTAGGTCAAAGCATGCTAGGTGTTTGGAGATTGAGCAGCCCTTTAAACTTTAAGATTGCAATGAAGTTCCATGAAGGGAAGAAAATGGAGAAGAAAGCAAGGGGAGAGAGTAGCACGAGAAGATGATCTAATGAAGAACAAGTTGGAAAAGAAGGGGAGGATAGAAGGAGTGTTTCAAACTCTTGCAACCGATGTAGCCGTCTTTCGGACTGACTTTTCCACTCTTAGGCAGGATGTGAATATCCTTAGGGAGAGCCAGTATGCCTTTCGATCTGACGTGACAGCGATCCGTGCTGATTTGTCCTCCATTTGCACAATTATGGCAGAGATTCAAGAGACACAAAGAGCAATGATGAATTGGCATATCGAGGAGGGTCACTTTACTCATCCACGTTATCCTCCTCCGTGATGTGTAAAAATGTCATGAGGAAGGGTAACAATTTTGTATCCCTATCTTGCTTCTATCCTGAATTTCTAGTTTAATTCGTTTTGTAGTGATATTGTTTCATGATTGTGGGATTTTTAAGTAGTTTTGTATTTTCAATTTTCTTGGTAGATTATGAATGACTTGGATTTTATTGTTAATGCTATTGAGTATTGTGCTCTATTTTGTGCATTGCATGATCTTTTCTCCACTCTTTGCCAAATTTTTAGACCCTTGGTCCAAAAAAGTTTAGGGGGTGTGTTCGTTTCGTCAATCTCATTGCAATGCTATGCTTATGTTGATTCTTAGTGTTTTTATGATGTTTTGGACTATATGCTTAGCATGAGGCCTTGTTTTGCTTGTTGATTTTTTAGATTATTGTTGCTTTGAGTAGTGAACGCATGAGATATGTTTATGATTGTGTAGATGAGTTGAAAGTCATGATAAGTGTAATGGATTTATTTCTTGATTCTTGTATTATCTTTGAAACTTTTGATTCTATGATTCTTGAGATTTCGATGATATGAGCATAGTTGATATGATATGAGTCTTGATCAACCTATACCCATGAGTGTTGAGCCATTAATGCCCGTTTCAATCTTGAACGGATGATATTCTTTGAAGAGAGTTCCACACATGTGCATGTTACTCTAGAACTTAGCTTTTGTCTTATTTGAGGTTACACTAGACATTGAGTTCACATGATATGATATGAGGCATTTCTTTGATATACATTGAGCTACTTTGCCCTATGAGCCTACCATTAATATTATTATCCATTGCTCACCATTTTGTGCTTATTATCCTTTCCTTTGGCTAACCACATTTAAGCCATTTTCCTTCCTTTTTGGAACTCTCTTGTCCCTATGATTAGTAGAGTGAAAAGATGGAAAGAAGATTGGTGATATGATGAAGAAATTGGTGTCCAAGGTTGAAAGAAATTCAAGTATGCATTGATTGATGTGAAAAGAAGGTTCAAAAGCAAGTGCTTGCAAGGAATGAAAAAGGTTGACTTTTTACAAAATTATGGTCAAGTTTGACTCTAGTGTTGTGAGTATGATCACAACTTGTCTAAAGGGAAGATTAATTCTTTGAAAGTGTGATTTTGAAAGAGCATGAAGAGTAAGTGCAAAATTGCATGAAGAGGTGAATGATCTCTACTTTGATTCCTTCTATGCTTTACTAATCATACTTAGTCACTATTTGTAACGCCCCGCATAGGCAGCAGCTTTTTAGTCCTTTAATTATTTTATTTTAGGCTTGAGTTTGAGTGTGAGCAAGGTTTAGTCCTTTAAGTTGCTAAGCTTTAGTATTTTTTAATTAATTGCTTAGTATTAGTTGTCCCAATTAGTATTGATTGGACCACTAAGTAGTATTAAGTTTCGAATTTTATTAGAAGTTGAGGAGAATAATATTATTGTTGAGGTTATAGTATTAGTCCTCTAAGAATAGTATTTCCTTAAGTATTAATTCATTTAGGGTATGTTAGTAATTGAGGAATTAAATTTAGGGATTTGACTTTATGAGGATTTGACCAAGAATAGGATTAAATAATACTTGGGATAGTATTAGTAATATTTTCGAAAATAAGGAGTCTTAGACCTTAAGAAATTTTAGAAAATTAGGAGGTATTAAGACAAGGATTTCTAGTATCTTTATTTATGGAAATAAGTCATATTCTTATGCAAGAGAATAGTACATGCTTGAAGGTTAAGTATCATAAGAATAAAGAGTTAGTAAGGATCTTTTAAATAAGGAAATAAGTTGCCAATTATGGAAATAGAGATACAACAAGATATTGGGCCAATTTTCTTTCCCCTTTTGCAAGATTTCGGCCAAGGCCTTATGCAGCCCCAAACCCTACTTTTCCAACTCTATAAATATGTATTGATCAAGTCCCTAAGACCCCTAGACACCCAAAAATTGCCAGCCACCTCTAGTACCGAAATTCGGCAACTTTATGGAGATATAGGACTAGTTTCGGCAGCTTGTAGAGGAGAGAAAGAAGGCAGATTTTCGTGAGCTTTGTAGAGCAAGAAGGAGTAGGATTTCGATTGAGGAGTTAGCAAGCCAACGTACAACACTTCTCTATTTTCAAGTCAAGAAAAGGTCGGGGTTTAAACGATGAAAAGTGGTAACTATAGTTCGACTTTTAAATATTTAGTTTGATGCAATTATGTGTTTATGTGCTAATATGAATGGACGGTCAGCTCTACCATCAATCTATGAATGGACAATCAGCTATATTGTCAAATGAATGTTAAGGATGATCAGCTATATCATCAATGAATGGATACGAAAGTCGTATCATATGTTAAGAAAAAAGGGTATGTTTACATGTTTTTGTGTCCTTTATATTTAGACTTCGAACTAAACTATCCCCACGGAGTGATTATTTTATAATTTCTCACCCCTTCACCGAATCATATTTTTAGATTTTCAAGAGTAAAGGTGACGAGATTGGCGATGCGGAGGAAGGTGGATGTGATGCGAGTTGAAGAAGAAGTTAATGAATGACGTTTAATTAATAAATTCCAAGTAGGCTTTTATTTCATGTTTGCAAGTATTATATTTGAAGTTTTTGGCACCTTTATGTTTGCCACAAGACTAGACGTTTGCATGTTTTAATTCGATGAGTGCATGGACATGTAGATGATTGATTTAGGATATGCTATGGTTTGTTGAATTATGGGATTTTTATTATGGATTTATATGAGGTATTATTATTTGATTATGTGTTAATTTGCATGATTATTAGGAGTTAAGTTGACGAATTTATTTAATAATATGGCAGCTGATGGTTCGAATTTTATACGTATGATTAAGTGTTAATTTATGTGTTTAATTGTTCTTAAGAAAATTAGTTATTGTCCTTAGTTTGCATGATCGATAAGTTAAGTTTCATAACTCCAAAAATTATGAAATTTTACAGGAATGTTTTCCATGATTTATTATGCATGTTGACCAATTTTCATGAGTTTTTACTTAGTAAAAGTCGAGGAACTTGTTTTAGTCCTTTATGTGTTTCTAGTCCTCAAAATTCTTGTTTTCAAAATACCGAATTTATGCCCAGCTTATTTTCGAAATTTTGGAATTTTTTAGCCATAAAATATTAAGTATTTTGGTCATAAAACCAGGAGTAAAATCGTTTTAAAGTTTCAGCTCAAAATTAGTCCTTTATCTTTGTTTTACGAGCTTTTCAAGTGTTTTAAAAAATGAATTTTCATGGAAAGTCCTTACAATATGTTTAATAAGATTTATTTGAGTATTTAGAAGTCTTAGATGATTTGGCAAGATAATAGTATTAAAGAAAGTGGATTTGATATTAGTTAGTGGACTGTTTTTATACACAACCAATTTTTTATGAGTACACCCAGGCTGTTTTCGTGAGTTTTATGTCCTAGCTGCTGTACATGATTTGTTTAAGTATTACTGCATGATTTAATCAATGTCTTGGTTGATGTATGAAGTTGGAATGATTTGATCTCTTATGTTAATTATATTAAAACATGTTGGATACAATTGAGATGATATTATTTGTGTTTTCCATGGATGTATTGAATGAGTTATTTATTGTGAGTGTTTGATTTTTATAAGTTCAAAAGGTATTTTCAAAGAAAAGAATTTTTCATAGAAAATGATGCACATTCTAAAGAATGTGTTTTATTAAATTATTTATTTAAAATAAAGACTTCCACTGATTTGAGATGCATAGAATTTTAGGGCGTGACAGTGTGGTATCAGAGCAGGTTTACGTTCTTGTAGACTTGCAAAAAATGAAATAATTTCATGTAAAGTTTAGTAAAAGTAAAGCTCTATCCATCACCACCGCCGCAGCCATCTCCGAGTCCTAAAGCAAGTAAGTTTTCAAAAGCTCAAGTATGATGTTTCAATATTCAAGGAATGATTTATGACGTATGACTAGGTCGTCATGAAGGATTTTATGAAAGGATAGGAAGGACCACTCTTTGGTTAAAATGTTTTAAGAGAAAATTATTTTCAAGGTTTCCGAAAAGAAAATGTTTCAAGAAAAAGGTTTTATGAAATGTTGTGCTTGTACGATGGCTTAGGAAGTTTATGATGTACAATGAGTATAAATGCCTAGAAAGGAATGTTTAGAAGCTTTTAAGTACGACGAGTTAGTAGGACCATTTTTTTTAAGATCGGCTAAGTGATTTTCTTTGTCTTGCGGGGCTTTTCGTTTTAGATGCCTCCGAGACGTGACCCGATCCATGACCCTAATGAGTCCGATGGACACGCGGATAGGAGGGGTCGCCCTCAAGTTAACCCCGTAGTCCCTAACGTAGCACCTATGCTTAGCACTACCGCGCAAGTAGTTGAACAATTTAGGAGGTACAAGCCTGCTACCTTTAACGGGCGGGACGGACCAGATGCTGTTGAGGAGTGGTTTCATTCCATGGAGAGGATTTTCCAGCTGATTGAGTGCACCGACGCACAAAGGATTGCTTGCGTGGCATTCCAACTCGTTGAGGATGCTGACCATTGGTGGGAAAGCCATTGGAGGATTCGCCCGGTTGAGGGGAGACGTGCCTTAACTTGGGATCGTTTCAAGGGGATCGTGATGGAGAGTTACTACCCTCAATCCTACAAGGATAGGAAGGAGCGTGAATTCCTAGACTTGCGACAAGGAGGCATGACGGTTGCGGAGTACGAATTGAAGTTCAGCCAACTTGCACGTTTTGCTCAACACCTCGTCGACACCGAGCAAAAATGCGTCCTTCGTTTTGTTAAAGGGCTTAGGACCAAAATTCAGCACGTTCTACTAGCTTTAGGCAACCTAACTTTTGCCGAAGCACTTGAGAGGGCCGAGCAGATGGCAGCTTGTTTGAAGGAGGATGCGGATAGGAGGTCACGTGATAATAAGAGGAAATGGGATCAATCCGGGGAGCATGGAAGTTTGTTAATCGTGGAGAAGGAGCAACTCAAGGCTTTAAGCCCAAGCAAGGGAATCAAATGGCGAGCGCGACTTGTTCTAAGTGTGGGAAGAATCACGTAGGAGAGTGCCTCATTGGGAAAGATATTTGTGTTCATTGCTGTAAGCCGGGGCACAAGGCGCACGAGTGTCCACTACCACCTAGGGCACGAGTATTTTCACTTACGGGAGAGCCGAGTGAGGATCAATCTCCTTCGGAGACTTTGCAAGGTATGCTAACTTTGAATTCGGTACCAATAACTGCTTTGTTCGATACCGGAGCTACGCATTCTTTTATCTCGCTTAGTTGTTGTTTGAGGATTGGTTGTGAGTTAGATGTTAGTGTTAGTCCCTTAGAAGTTAGTATCCCTTCGGGTAAGGCTGTTTTTACGAGTAAGGTTGTGTCGAGTGCAAAACTTGAAATTTGTGGGAGGAGTCTTGAGGGAGAGTTACACATTATCGAGATGGGACAATTCGATGTCATTCTTGGCATGGATTGGTTAGCTAAGCATCACGCCACTATCGATTGCGAAAAGAGGGAAGTGACGCTCAAGTTGCCAAGTGGAGAGGAGTTGACGTACTTTGGTTCTCGACTGAGTACACATAATTTGATCGTCACCCCGATGCAAGTCATTGAATTACTCCAAGAGGAAGGATGTGAAGGATACATTATCCATGTTATCGGCACAAATGCGAAGGAGGTGAACATTGAAGACGTTGCTGTTGTTAACGAGTTCAATGATGTGTTTCACGAGGAGTTACCCGGAATTCCACCCGACCGACAAGTGGAATTTACGATCGATCTTATGCCGGGAGCTGCCCCTATTTCGAAAGCACCCTATAGAATGGCGCCAAGGGAACTCGAGGAGTTGAAGATGCAATTGCAAGACTTGTTGGATAAGAAATTCATCCAACCAAGTGTTTCACCATGGGGAGCGCCAGTTTTATTCGTCAAGAAGAAGGACGGATCTTGGAGGATGTGCATCGATTATCGAGAGCTTAATCGGCTCATGATAAAGAACAAGTATCCGTTGCCTAGAATTGAAGACTTGTTCGATCAACTAAGAGGAGCGAGTGTGTTCTCAAAAGTTGACTTGAGATCGGGCTATCACCAATTGAAGATCAAGGAAGGAGATAGGGCAAAGACCGCTTTTCGCACACGCTATGGGCATTACGAGTTCGTAGTTATGTCGTTCGGTTTGAGCAACGCACCAGCTGTCTTCATGGACTTGATGAACCGTGTCTTTCACCCTTTCTTAGATCGGTTTGTCATAGTGTTCATTGATGACATTCTAATCTATTCACGGAGTAAGGAGCAACATGAAGAGCACTTGAGGACGGTTCTAGAGGTTTTGCGCCAAGAAATATTGTTTGCAAAGTTTACCAAATGTGAATTTTGGTTAGACCGAGTGAACTTTCAAGGCCATGTGATCACGGCCCAAGGAGTGGAAGTAGACGCATCCAAGGTTGCAGTCGTGAGCGAGTGGAAGTCTCCAACTAATGTGAACGAGGTTCGTAGCTTTCTCAGTTTGGCGGGTTACTATAGGCGTTTCATTGAAGGCCTTGCGAAGATAGCCTCACCAATGACTAAGTTGACTCGCAAAGGAGAGAAGTTCGTGTGGTCCAAGGTATGCGAGAAGAGTTTCCAAGAGTTGAACGATAAATTAGTTTCGGCCCCTGTCCTTATTATTCCCGATCCTACGGAAGGATTCGTTATCTTTAGCAACACGTCAAAGCAAGGACTAGGTTGTGTTTTGATGCAACATGGGAAAGTCATGGCGTACGCATCAAGGCAATTGAAGGTGCACGAGATGAACTATCCTACGCATGATCTTGAATTAGCGGCTGTTGATCATGCATTAAAGATATGGAGACATTATCTTTATGGTACTAAGTGCGAGATATTCACCGATCATAAGAGCCTCAAGTATATTTTCACGCTAAAGGAGTTGAACATGAGGCAAAGGCGTTGGCTAGAGTTAGTGAAGGACTACGATTGCACAATCAACTATCATCCGGGCAAGGCGAACGTGGTCGCGGATGCACTTAGCCGAAAGGAAGGTGCGGTTTATTCCTTGACGAATCTAGATGAATTAGTGAAGGAGTTCGAGCGCTTGAAGTTAGAAGTGGTCGAATCAACCAAGGAGATGGAGTCCATACTTTCGGCACTTGTGGTGCAAGGCATGATTCGGACGAGGATCCGAGAGGCCCAAGACTTGGACCCCTTTCTCGGCAAGATGAAGAAAAGGACCAAAACCAAAGCTGTTAAGGGCTTTGCAATCGGTAATGATGGAGCACTTACGTACGAGGGAAGGGTGTGTGTTCCAAACGATGAAGACTTGAAGAAGGAAATCATGGAGGAAGCTTATTGTACACCTTATATGGTTCATCCCGGTGGAACCAAGATGTATAGGGACTTAAGGACTATGTTTTGGTGGAAGAACATGAAGGGCGACATTGCCAATTTCGTAGAGAAGTGTTTAACTTGTCAACAAGTTTAGGCGGAACATCAAAGGCCATCCGGATTGTTGAAGCCGTTAGAGATACCTCAATGGAAGTGGGAGCACATTTCCATGGACTTTGTGATGGGATTACCCCATTCGATTAAAGGGAATCAAGCAATATGGGTTGTTGTGGATCGACTAACCAAGTCGGCTCATTTTCTACCTATGAAGATGACGTGGAGTATGGATACACTTGCTCAAGTTTATATCCAAGAAGTAGTTAGATTGCATGGAGTTCCCGTTTCAATCGTTTCGGATAGAGATGCACGTTTTACGTCACAATTTTGGAGAAGCCTACAATCGGCCATGGGCACAAAGTTAAATCTTAGCACGGCGTATCACCCCCAAACGGATGGTCAATCCGAGAGGACGATTCAAACACTTGAAGACATGTTATGGGCTTGTGTTCTAGACTTTGAAGGTAATTGGGAGACGTACTTACCTTTGGTGGAGTTTGCTTACAACAATAGTTACCAAGCAACGATTGGCATGGCTCCGTACGAAGCTTTGTATGGACAAGTTGTAGATCTCCCTTGTATTGGGATGAAGTTGGTGAACGACGTGTGCTAGGTCCCGAGATAGTGGAAAAGACGGTCAAGGTGATTGAGAAGATCCGAGAGCGGATACGGGCTGCCCAAGATCGTCAAAAGTCATATGCCGACAAGCGAAGGAAGCCCCTACATTTCGAGAAGGGCGAGGACGTGTTCTTGAAAGTTTCACCAACTAAAGGAGTTGTTCGTTTTGGACCAAAAGTTAAGTTACAACCACGTTAAGCTTTCATACAAGGTGCTCTTAAGCTTGCATACAAGGTGCTCTTGGCCTTTTTCAATAAAGCCTTCGGGTTGGCGCATATAGATTTCTTCTTCAAGACTTCCATTTAGGAAAGCTATCTTGACATCCATTTGCCAGATCTCAAAATCAATATGTGCAGCTATCGCCAAGAGAATACGGATAGACTTAAGCATGGCTACCGGCGAAAAGGTTTCCTCATAATCGATCCCTTCTTTCTGAGTATATCCTTTCGCCACAAGCCTAGCTTTGAAGGTCTCAACCTTCCCGTCCGATCCTCTTTTTCTCTTGTAGACCCACTTACATCCAATGGGTTTTACCCCATTGGGTGGCTCAACAAGCTCCCACACCTCATTTTTATCCATAGAACCCATTTCGGCTTCCATTGCAGTTTGCCAAGAATCTGCATCCTTGTCTTGGAGTGCTTCGTCGTATGTCCATGTGTCTAATTCATCCTCCCCGAGGAGTAAGTCAGAAGACTCTCCCACGAACATGAATCTCTCGGGTTGTCTCACAACCCTCCCACTACGACTAGGCTCCGGTTGTGTTGGTGTGTCGCGTGGTACATCAACTTGTACCTTTGGTATAGGATTAGGCCCTTTTATTTCATCTAAGGTAATCTCACTTTTGGGCTTTCTATTGTTCACATAGTGTTCTTCCAAGAACTTAGAATGTGTACTAATTACGATTCTTTGGTCCTTTGGACTATAGAACATACCCCCTTTCGTTCCTCTAGGGTATCCAACAAACAACCTCAATTCCGAACGTGGATCCAATTTTCCGGCTTCTTTATCTAACACATATGCCGGACACCCCCAAATCCTTATGTGTCTAAAACTACGCTTACGCCCGGTCCACATTTCTGTGGGAGTTTTAGGAACCGATTTGGATGGCACCAAGTTTAGAATGTGAGCCACTGTTTCCAAGGCATATCCCCAAAATGACTTGGGTAACTCTGAATAACTCATCATGGATCTGATCATTTCTAAAAGAGTTTCATTTCTTCGTTCTGCAACCCCATTTTGTTGAGGGGTACCGGGTGCGGTCAATTGGGATACAATCCCTTCACTTGACAAGTAGGTCAAAAATTCATTGCTGAGGTATTCGCCCCCACGATCCGATCGTAGGAACTTGATACTCTTTCCCCTATGTTTCTCGGCCTCGGCTTTGAACTCTTTGAATTTATCAAAGGTTTTCGATTTGCGCCGCATAATGTAAATGTACCTATATATTGAGTAATCATCTGTAAATGTTACGAAATACTCAAAACCTCCTCTAGCTTGTACCGACATTGGCCCACATACGTCAGTGTGAACGATTTCTAACACTTCACTAGCTCTATTGCCCTTGGCCCCGAAGGCCCTCTTGGTCATTTTTCCCTCTAAACAAGATTCACATGTTGGAAACGGCTCAACATGGAGAGACTCCAACGAGCAGTCCGCCACCAACCTTTGAATTCTCTTTAGATTAATATGACCAAGTCTTAGATGCCATAGAAGTATTTCGTTCACGGTTGAAGAAAATTTTCTTTTCTTAGAAATGGTCGATGTGTTATAAGAAGCATTTTGGGTGTGGTGTGCATTTTTAATAGTATAAAGATTATTCACTAATGTTCCCGAACAGATGAACTCATCGTTTCAAAAAATAACAACCATATTATTAAAAGAAACTGAGTATCCATCAACGTACAATTTAGAAACCAAAATTAAATTCTTCCTAAAATTGGGAACATAAAGAACATCTTTTAAAACTAAAACTCTATCTTCAAAAGATAGGTGCACATCTCCCACTGCGACAGTCGCTACCCTCGTAGCATCGCCCAATGAGATGAGTATCTCATTCGCACTAAGTTGCTGGGTTTTTCGGAACCCCTGTAAAGTGTAACATACATGATCAGTGGCTCCCGTATCCACTACCCACGAATGGGAAGCATACGCCGCTAAACAAGTTTCAACAAAAAGTGCATGAGAATTACCTTTCTTCTTGGCCTTCTTTGGCTTGGGACAGGCCGTCCTCCAATGTCCTTTCTCACCGCAGTTGAAACACTTCCCTTTGGTAGCTTTCTTGACCCCTCCCTCATTAGTCACCTTACTCTTAGCTTGATTCAGGCCTTTGGTCTTTTTGTTCTTCTTCCCACCTTTCGGTGCAGAAAAAGTCGGACCGCTTGCCACTAAGACTTGAGTTTGGTGTCCCATGAGTGTCTCCGCCGATACCAAAGCTTGCAAGAGTTGTGCCAACGTGAACTCTTGATTATTCATCATATAGTTCAACTGGAACTGCTCAAAGCTTTTCGGTAGAGAATGGAGAACGAAATCAACTTGTGTTTCTGCATCATATTCTGCTCCAAGTACCTCTAACTTGTTGAGGTATCCCATTATCTTGAGAACGTGATCCCTTACGGGCATTCCCTCCACCATTTTCAGCGACAACATATCTCGCATGGTGATTTGCCTAGCCGTACGATTCTGATGAGCAAACATTTCCTTAAGGTTTAGCATCATATCAGAAGCGGATTGCATGTCTTGGTGTTGGTGTCGCAACACATCTGACATTGAAGCCAAGATGGTACACCTAGCCATTTCATCGGATTTCATCCACTCCCTATGATATTCCCTTTCGGCATCATCCGCATCATCCGTAGGCGTAGGGGGCTTTGGTGTGTCAAGAACCCATTTGTGTTGTTGTGCGGTTAGGACAATAAATAAGTGACGTTTCCAATCAACATAGTTTGCACCTTCCAATTTGTTATCTCGTAAACAGTGGATTAAAAGGAGACGACATGCTGAACTGAAATAAAAC
>JAPKLY010004734.1:0-13924 GCA_026898435.1 Prunella vulgaris
AATTGTCCTTTATTTTTCGAATTTAATTTTAGTTATTTTATTTTATCTATTTTATTTTATCAATTTTAGTTATTTTAATGTGATGGCTGGAATTTGTGACGTGATGCACTCATTAATTTAATTGCACATAATCGCCTTCTCAAAGGAAAATATTATACGAAGGAAACGTATTGCGGTAGGGAAGGGAGTTCTGTGGTTAATTTGAAAAGGGAGAAACATCTTTTTAATGACATTAATTTCTTTGTACATATGATTGTTGATGAGTTGAAAATTAAATTATGGAGTTAATTTTTTTTTTTTTTATCGGCAAAACAATTATTATTATTAATAATGGATGAGGGGTACAAGTAATACCTAATAGAAATACAACTCAAAAATTTTTAACAACTTAAAATCTTTCTAGGATTTTCCAGCCACTCTTTAAAAATATAATTACAAAGAGTCGGAAATTTTAAAGAACACCAACTCCAATAACGACTCTTGATTTCTTCTATTATTTTCGCCACATAAAAAATTTTGCCTTAAAAAATGAGTTCATTTCTCCCTTTCCAGATCATCCAAACAATGCAAATCCACAATCTAATAGCAAATGTACTCCCTCTTTTTCCAGACAACATACCTGACATCGCCACGAAGTGCTCGCGATTCTTATTTGGTAATGCCACGGGCGTCTCAAGCCAATTGAAACATGATTTCCATATTGCCATGGATTTTGAACAATCAAAAAATATATGAGTCACAGTTTCGTCATTTTGCTCACATAGTGGACAGCTTATATCTGCAGTTTGTTGTAGGATATGTCTCCTCTGAAGATTTATTCTTGTTGGTAGTTTGTCCCAAAGAAGTCTCCACGCCATTGCTGATGCCTTGAGTGGAGTTAATTTGTTCCAAACCATCATAAAAATATTTGGTCCAACACCAGGAGGCCTCTCCCCATGAGTGTCTCTTCTGAGTAAATAGTATGTCTTCTTCGTTGTGTAGTGTCCGTCTTGATTTTGTGTCCACCTCCACCCATCTCTGACTTGTTCTCGTATCTGGTACCTATTAATGACATCCAACAGATTATCAAGAGCAATTTTTTCTCTATCAAACAACTCACGCCTCCATCTCCACTTCCACACCCATAGCCCGTTTACCCACTCTCTCATCTCCTTCACCAAAGCCTCTCGTTGTGAACACAACCTAAATAATCTAGGAAATTTATTTTTTAAAGCAAAATCCCCAGCCCACACACTATCCCAACAAGAAATATCTCCTCCATCTCCAATACTCTTCTCTAAATGAGCCCAAAACCATCTCCCCCCCTTCCCCGAGATATTTTTTATTACATTCCTCCACCAACTAGACAACCTGCTCTCCCTCCCCATAGTGATATATCCCGACTCTCTAATCTCTAATTTTCCGTACAATGATTTAGAGACCCTCACCCACAAATTGTTCCCATCAGACAGGTACCTCCACACCCATTTTCCTAACAATACTCTATTAAATGCCCCCAATTCCCTAACCCCAACCCCCCCCAATGATTTTGAATTGCAAACATCTTTCCATTTGATCCAAGGTGTTTGAAACTCTCACTACCCCCCCCCCCCAGGAAATTGCATTGTAATGAGGTTAGAGCACTCAATGTTTTATTCGGTAATTTATAGAAGGAAAAGTGGTAGATTGGCAATGAAGATAAAACTGATTTTAGTAGAGTAATCCGCCCCTAAAAGATATCTTCCGGTCTTCCCACAGTTTCAGCCTTCTTCGAAATTTCTGAATTAAGCAACTCCACTCACTCGAGCTTCTTTGACACATTCCCAACTTAACTCTCAAATAAGTAAAAGGGACATCACCGACAGTGCAACCGAGATTATTTTCCATTAATTCCAGCCTTCTCCTATCGACATTGACGCCCATAATACTGCATTTTCCAAAATTAACCTTAAGTCCTGAAAGTAGCTCGAAATTTCTCAAGATTTGCTTCATAGTCTCCACATTAGTTTCACTTGCTGTCCCCATAAAGATCGTATCGTCTGCATACTGAAGATGAGAGACTTTGATCCTTTCACTTCCAATCTCAGCTGCCTCATATAAGCCCAACTCAGTGGCTTCATTGATCAAAATGCTTAAGCCCTCTTCAATCAATAAATAAAGAAATGGAGATAGTGGGTCACCTTGTCTTAAACCTCTTTCCAGTTTGAATTCCTCTGTTGGACTGTCATTTACTAGGATAGAAGCGGATGCACTTTCCACACATTCCCTAACCCATGTTCTCCACTTGCTACAGAAATTAAATCTTTCAAGCATATGATCTAAAAAATCCCAATCAACTGAGTCATACGCCTTTGCAAAATCAATCTTGAAGAGTATCCTTTGTAATTTTCTTCTTTTAGCTTCTGAAATTGTCTCATTCAATATCATTACCCCATCCAAGATACTTCTTTTCCCAATGAAAGCACTTTGATTTTCGGAAATGATACCATCCAACACCTTGCTCAGACGTGCAGCAAGAATCTTCGCCAATATCTTATAAGAGCATCCAATTAAGGATATCGGTCTGTAGTCTGAAAGACTCTCAGCTTCTTCTTTTTTTGGTATTAAGACAATAAAGGATGTATTGAAACCACGTACCAACTTTCCATTCAAGTGGAACTCTTCAAGCATTCTCATGAAGTCATCTTTGATCACATGCCAACACCTCTTGATGAACTTAAAGTTAAAACCGTCTGGACCTGCACCTCTTGGAAATATCATAGTCATCGATAGCTTGCTTCACCTCCATCTCTGAAAATGGCCTTGAGAGAAATTGGTTATCCTGAAAGGATAAATGCCGTGTGAACAATCTTTCGGATAAAGTTGGTCTAATGCCCGGAACTTTGCTGAACTGCTTTTTGAAATATGAGAGAATACCGTCTTTTACCGCCTTCACATCTTCACACCAGGCCCCATCCAATCTCATGCCAATGATCTCGTTTCTTTTCCTACGAGCATTGAGAATTCTATGGAAAAGCTTAGTATTGAGGTCACCGTCCTTCAACCACTTAACTTTTGCCTTTTGTGCTAGGAGGTTGTTGCGTATGTTCAGGTTTCTGAAAAGATCTACTGTCAAGGTCTTCCTATTGATGACTTCATCATCCTCTAGCCCAAAAACATAATCGTAGAGGTCGATCTCTTGGATTCGGGCTTTTAGCTTCTCAATTTTGGTATCAATTGAGCCAAAAGTCTCTATATTCCACTTCTTGAGTCCTGCTTGAGAGATTCCAGCTTCTCTTTGATTACATAACTTCCCCAACCATTAAACTCATATTCCTTCCAGGATTTTTCAATGAACGTGTTGAAACCCGGATGGTCACACCACGCATTCACAAATCTAAAGGGCTTCGGGCCCCAGTCCACCATCTTTGTTTCAAGATAAAGAGGACAGTGATCGGAAATGGAACGTTGAACTCCATAAACGAAAATCTCCTCTATCCCAGCACTCAATTCAAGCACCACTTCTTGGACATCCCAGTCCACCATCAATTGTCCTACTAAATTTTAGTAGATTATAAGTTGCTAAAAATATTGGAAAAAATGTTATAAATTGCTTACAATTGAGCTCGAATTGAGTTTAATTCGGGCTCAAATTGGCATAGATTTATAACTTTTCAAAGTTATTGTCCCATTTTTCAATGCCCAAAAAACATATTATCCTACTTTTCCATGTCTGAAGACATATTGTCCTACTTTTCCAAGCCCGGAAACATATTGTCCTACTTTTTCAAGCCCGAAAACATATTGTCCTTAAATTACAACTACCCTATAATTACGGTCCTAAAAAACTTTTTCCCTAACGAGAAGTGCCCGAGTGGAACACGTCACCTCTGAGTTGCCCAAAGCCTACAAAGGCTCATATGCATAATGCGCCACTATAATTAAACTATTGGGTCCTTGGTCAAGTGGTTCGAACCCAGACCCTTCCGTCTATTTTTACGTAAATATTTAGCGACCGCCATTGGCGCTCGTTAAATTAAAACAGACGGTCGCTAAATTAAAAATTGTGACCATTTTGTGCGGTTGCTAAATAAAAAATTGGAACTGTATATTGTTAAATTAAAAATTGGGACCGTCTTTGGCGGTCATTAAATCTCGCTAAATTTAGCGACCAAATCAAAGCGGTCCCTAATCGGTCGCTAAACGTTATTAGCGACCAAAGAATGGTCACTAATTTGATCGCTAAAATGCACATTTATTTGTAGTGTATATTTTATCTTTTTTATGGGTCAATCAAAGTTGAGTCCAAATTGATACAATGCAGTAATAATTTTACCTAAGTCTAGATTAAAATAAATTCGTAAAAACTTGTGTGCACTTGATTTCATACCATGCACCTTAATTTTTTTTGTTTAATTTTGAGTTTAATTTTAATTTTGTGAAACACATAGTACCCCCCTGCATTGTGTATTTCTTTTGGCAATTTGGGTATTAGTGACTTGTTCTTCATGTATTACTCTTTGAGTATTGTTAAGTTGTTCTTCACATATTACTTAGACTTGAGAGAATTTCAAGTTTTGATTTTTTTGGGTATTACTAAGTTGTTCTTCGGGTATTAGTAAATTGTTCTTCATGTATTATTACATTAACAACATATTATCAACATAAAATTAGTAAAAAAAATGAAAAATAAATTAAGAAACACATATTTGTTCTTGTAAAAATACATATTATCCTTATAGTTACTTTAAAATTAGTACAAAATTTTAATTTTTGAAGATATAGTAACACACATTTTGCCTTATAGTAACACAATATGTTCATGTAGTATACATTCTGGGAATGCCGAGATATAATAACACATGTAAGATATTATTACATTATTAACATATTATCAACATAAAATCAATAAAAAAATGGAAAATAAATCAAGAAACACATTTGTTCTTATTAAAATACATATTATCCACTAGTCACTTTAAAAGTACAAAAAATTAATTTTTTAAGATGTTGTAACACACATATATTCATGTAGTATACATTTTGGAAATGCCGAGATAAAATAACACATGTAAGGTATTATTGTTAAACTTTGATATTAGAGTTAGTTAAAGTTTGCAATCCAGCTACTGATACTCACTCACCCATGCATACATATGTGCAGATGTAATGCATGACTTGTGTACACTAACACTCACAGCTGTAATCATCTTATAGGTTAGCTCTTGAGTTTGTTAGGTAGTTATAACCAACACTCTGACCTATTTCTTGAAGAAGAAGAAAGGCAGATAACTATATATACTACACACTTGTAATCCTTCAATTTAGAATGAAAATATCAAAGTTTAACATGGTATCTTCGAGTCACATTTCCTCTGATTCTGGTGGTTTCCTCTCTGCTTTTCGTTCTTCTCTTCTCCTGTGATTCTTTCTATCTTTGTTCATCCGTTTTTCAGTTCATCTTCAAATCTGCTTCTGCAGTTTTTTAGCTTTCCTTCAAATCTTCATCAGACTCTCTGTTTTTCTTCATTGCTCCTTCACTTTCTAAACTTCCTCACTTCATAACACTTCATATCCGCCTTGACAAAACAAATTATAGTTTCTGGAGGTCTCAAATTTTAGCTACAGTGAAGGCTCATTCCTTTGAAGATGTTCTTCTCTGCAACTCTGTGCCAACTGATGTTGTTCATGAGGACGGTTCTTCCAGCAGTGGCCTTGATACTATTGAGTGGAACAGGAAGGATTAGTTCCTTCTCAGTTGGATGTTGAGCTCCATTAATGAATCTATGTTGGGATATGTTAGTAACTGCTTTCATGCATTTCAAGTGTGGAGGATCTTTGAGGATCTTTTTCATTCACAATCCAAGGCTCGTGCATTGAATCTTAAATTTCAGTTGCAAACACTGAGGAAAAATAGCTTGTCTGTTGATGAATATGTCCTTCAAATGAGGACCATTGCTGATCAATTGCAGGCTGCTGGCAATCCGATTAGTGAATCTGATCTTGTTCTTCATATCTTGAGCGGCTTAGGTGGTGATTTTGATGCAGTTGTAGTGTATCTTACCACCAAGGGTGATCTACCTACTGTCTCAGAAGTACATTCTATACTTCAAACACATGAAATGAGGCTACATCACTCCTCTACTACTTCACACATCTCACAACCTACTCCCTCACCTTCTGCTAATTTCATCTCTAAGGATCCTAGATCTGGTCCTTCTAAGTTCAAAGGCAGGAGGAATTTTCAGTCCAAAGCTAAAGTCCTCTGTCAACTGTGTGGGAAGAACAACCATGTGGCTGCTAAGTGTTTCAAACGGTTTGATGTTCACTTTTCTGGACTTGAGTCTGTTGGTCCCCCTATTAATAATGTTAATCCTGCTAATCCTGATGTTCCTGCTGCTCCACACACTTTGCCACAAGCTCATCTCACACATCATCAAGGTAATTCTAATTCATCTTCTGGTATTTCTGATGTATCTTCTTCACAGTTTGCTCCAGAGTGGATTGTGGACAGTGGTGCTACACACCATGTGACTTCTCAACTGTCCAACTTAACATTGAATACTCCTTATCATGGTAAGTCTCATCTTACTGTTGGAAATGGTTCATTAGCTCCTATACATCATACTGGATCATTTCAGTCAAGTACTCTTCAGCAAGATTATTCTATTAGTTTCCAAAATGTTCTGCATGTTCCTGATGTTACTAGGAATCTTTTGAGCATATCACAGTTCCTGAAAGATAACAAGGTCATGATTGAGTTTCACACTAACTATTGTGTTGTGAAGGATCTCAACACTCAGCAGGTCCTTCTGAGAGGCACTCTACATGATGGACTATACAAACTGGATCTTAGACCTCTTGGCAAAGTATCTCAGACCTCTGCATTTTCCTGTTCCAAGGCTACTACATCTACTATTCAGAATAAAGCCATGTTATGGCATCATAGGCTTGGTCATCCTTGCCTATCTAGTTTGTCTTCTGTTTTGAGTTCAATAAATGTACCTGTTAATAAGAGTGACATGATGTTCTGTGATGATTGTAAACTGGGAAAACTTCATCAAAAGCATTTTTCTTCTGTCGCTCATTCCACTACTGCTCCTTTTGAACTTGTTCATGCTGATGTTTGGGGCCCTAGTGCTACTGTTTCTGTGGAAGGTTTTAAATACTACTTGTCCATTGTAGATGACTTTACAAGGTTTGTGTGGATTTTTCCTTTGAATGCCAAATCTGAGGTTGCCACACATGTTATTCAGTTTCTGCACATGGTTGAAAGACAATTTAATCTAAGAGTAAAGTCATTTCAATGTGACAATGGGGGAGAATTTCTGGCCTTATCAAGAGCTGTTCAACCTCAGGGCATCACATTTAGATTCTCTTGCCCCTACTCCCATCAACAGAATGGCCTAATTGAGAGGAAACATAGGCACATTGCTGATATTGGTCTTTCCCTCTTGGCTCACAGTTCACTACCTATGAAGTTTTGGTGGCATGCATTTCAAACTGCAGTGTATCTGATAAATCTTCTACCTACTCCAATTCTGCAAAATAAGTCTCCTTATCTTGTTCTATATCACAAACAGCCAGATTACTCATCACTTAAAGTCTTTGGTTGTGCTTGCTTCCCTTATCTTAGACCATACAACACTGCCAAACTTCAATTTAGAAGCTCTAAATGCATTTTTCTTGGCTATTCATCTTCCCACAAAGGATATATTTGTCTTTATCCCTCTGGAAGGGTATACATTTCCCCTACAGTTGCCTTTAATGAGTCTGAATTTCCTTACTCATCTCTATTCCCTTCTGCTCCTGCCAACATCAATACTTCCCTCCCATCAGTTACTGTTATTCCTGATTTTCAGACTACTCCTACTAATGTAGCCTCTACTCCTCCACCTACATTTCCTGATCAGTATTCTCCTTTACACTCATCTGATTACTCCACAAATGAAAGAGCTCATTTAAATCAATCCTCATCCTCTACTCACTCACCATCATCTATGACTTCCTGCCCTATTTCTGATCATCATCCTATTTCAATGCCTGATCCACCAGTGAACAATCATCCTATGCAGACAAGGTCCAAGGCTGGTATATATAAGCCTAAGCTTTACCATACATCTTCTCTATCACCTCCTATCTCTGAACCAGTCACTACTCAAGAGGCATTGGACAATCCTCACTGGAGAGGGGCTATGCAGGCTGAGTTTGAGGCTCTTCAGAAAAATGACACTTGGTGCTTGGTTCCTAAATCAGATAGCATGAATCCTATTACAACCAAGTGGCTATTCAAAGTTAAATACCTTAAAGATGGATCAGTTGAGAGGCTTAAAGCTAGATTAGTGGCAAGGGGTTTTCAACAACATGCTGGAGTTGATTTTTTCAATACTTTTAGCCCAGTGATCAAACCTCAAACTATGAGGCTGGTTTTCAGTTTAGCAGTAACAAAGGGATGGTCTATACAACAAGTTGATATTAACAATGCCTTTCTAAATGGAGTACTTACTGAGACAGTGTATATCAATCAACCTGAAGGCTTCATTGATCCACAATTTCCTCATCATGTGTGCAAGTTGAACAAGGCTTTGTATGGGCTCAAACAGGCTCCCAAAGCCTGGTATGATACACTTAAGAAATATCTACTGTCCTCAGGATTCATACATTCTCAGGTTGATCACTGCTTATTTCACAAAGGAGCTGCTGGCAATCAACTCATCCTATTAATATATGTGGATGATATCCTTATTACTGGTGACAATCCCTCTGATGTTGCTTCACTTATCCATACCCTCAACTCCAGATTCTCACTCAAACATCTTGTTGAACTCAGCTATTTTCTTGGTTTGGAAGCTCAAGTCTCCCCTACTTCTCTTAAACTCACTCAAACAAAGTACATCAAGGAACTCTTAGCCAAAACAAACCTCCTTTCTTGCAAACCATCTCCTACTCCATCATGTCCTAGCTCAAAATTATCCCTTCATGACAGTCCTTTATTCTCTGATCCCATTCTCTATAGAAGCATAGTTGGTGCCTTGCAATACATCACCTTCACAAGGCCTGACATTGCTTTCTCGATTAATAAACTCTCTCAATACTTACACTCACCAACTCAGAATCATTGGAAATATTGCAAAAAGATCCTACGTTATCTTCATGGCACTTTACAAACTGGTTTGTTGTTTTCTCCCATTTCTGAATACAGGTTAAATGGCTTTGTGGATGCGGACTATGCTGCAAATTTGGATGATCGACGCAGTACAAGTGGTTTTTGCATTCAACTAGGCTCTAATCTCATTACTTGGGGATCTCGCAAGCAATCGGTTGTAGCTCGTAGCAGCACTGAGGCTGAATATAGGGCCCTGTCTACTGCCACCACAGATCTTCTTTGGCTACAATCGTTGTGTCATGAACTTCAGCTTCCGCTCGTTAATCCAGCTATCCTATGGAGTGATAATCAGGGCGCCATCAAGCTAGCTTTCAGCCCAGCATTTCACAGTCGAACTAAGCATATTGAAGTAGACGTTCACTTCCTTTGAGAAAAGGTCCTTGCTCACAATCTTGATATAAGATTTGTTCCCTCGGAGGACCAAGTTGCTGATCTTCTAACCAAAGCTTTACCTCCTGCAAAGTTTCAAAAACTGTGTTTCCAGCTTCATGCCTTAGATGTCACGTAATTCTAGTTTGGTGCATATTAGAGTTAGTTAAAGTTTGCAATCCAGCTACTGATACTCACTCACCCATGCATACATACGTGCACATGTAATGCATGACTTGTGTACACTAACACTCATAGCTGTAATCATCTGATAGGTTAGCTCTTGAGTTTGTTAGGTAGTTATAACCAACACTCTGACCTATTTCTTGAAGAAGAAGAAAGACAGATAACTATATATACTACACACTTGTAATCCTTCAATTCAGAATGAAAATATCAAAGTTTAACAATTATTACATTAACAACATTTTATCAATATAAAATCAATTAAAAAATAAAAAATAAATCAAAAAACACATATTTATTTTTATAAGATTACATATTATTCTTATAGTGTTCACGAAATTGTCTCTATGGCTTGAAATATTGCACCAAATTGCACAAAATATGTGTTTCTTGATATGTGTTACACAAAATATGTGTTTCACAAATATGTGTTACGTTTATTGATATGTGTTACACAAAAATATTTTGATATGTGTTACACAAAATATGTATTTCTTGATAACAAAATATGTGTTTCTTGATAACAAAATCAAGTTATCATAACACATGCAAGAAATACATATTTATTCTTGTAAATCAAGAAATGTCTCTATGGCTTGAAATATTGCACGAAATTGCACAATATTCCCTTGCAATTTTCTAAAATAAGCGGATTCTCCTCTTCTTAGGAATATGAGTTCATGATTTTATCCAATTTCTCTATTTTTTATATTTTGTCTTTACAGATACGAAAGTTTTAAGACAATACTATTAAGGAGATAATAAAAAATACAAAAAATCATTAATTCTTTTTTTGTAAGAGAGTGCAAGATTGCTCTATTTAGTAAATTAGAGGAGAATTTTTTAGGTTCCATTTGAATGAATGTATTTAAAAAAAAATACATGTAAAAAAAATATATTTCAAATTAAGGATTATAAAAAGATGGGAGAGAAGAAAAAAAGTAAAGAGATAGAAATGAAAAGGGGTATGGAGGAGGAATTTCAAATGACATGATTTTGAAAGGAATTTATAATTCCTCTATTTTAAACATAAACTCAAATCTAAATATTTGTAAATTCATCAAGAGAGATTATGTGTGTGTGAAATTCACTGATTTCAAATCCACCCATCCAAATGAAACTTAGGCTCCATTTTGATGGGTGGATTTGAAATCCATGGATTTCACACACAAATAACCACCATCTCCATGAATTTACAAATACTTAGATCCATTTTATGTTTAAAATGAAGGAATTCTAAATCCTCTTCAAACCAGTGTCATTTGTGAAATCCCTCCTCTCCACCCTTTCATCTCTCATTTTCCTTCTCTCCCATCTCTTTATAATTTCTAACTTAAAATATATATTTTTTTACATGTATTTTTATTTAAATCCATTCATTTTCAAATCCATCCATCCAAATGTTGCCTTATAGTTTTTAAACCACAAAAGAATTTCAACGAAATATTTTCAAATCACCGGAAATTTCGTGCAGTTAACACAGTGGCGCATATATTGGCTATAATGGCAACGTAAACATCACGGCCTCTGAATTGGCGTGATTGACTCTGTTTTGGTTTTGGAAACAAAACTTGGCTGTATATGGTCTTCGTTCTGTTATTTTGTTTTCCACTAAAAAAACCATTATATTATATGAGTATCCAACATCCTCGAACAACCACGGTGGACTAATTATTCCCTCTAATATTTAATCATACATCACAAATTAATGTGGTACTTCTTCCTTTTTAGTACACTCTAAAACTTTTTATTTTTCAAAAAATATTAGTAATTTATGATATTTTGGGAGAGTGATGTTGATAGAGTTAAATGTATTTAGTTATTAGTATTATTATTTATATTTTTATAGAGTTTAGGATTTTATTTAAGTATCATTTAATGTTATTGGATCGGGATTTTAGGGCTTTAAGGCCTGAAACCCTAGTTAGTTTTATTATAAATAAGTGTTTTATGTTCAATGTATAGGAGTTGATTTGATAATTAAATTGAATTGGGTTTAATTCCCTTTCCCGTGTTTTGATTATTGTTATTCTAGTATTCTATGAATCAATGGAATTAACGCAATAACGCGAAGATCATATTATCCGGTATTCATAGGATTGAATCAACGGATTTATGATAGTACTGTCTTTTCGCTGCGTCAAAGAGTATTATGAATACTGTGAACTCATTTATAAATATTAAAGTAGTTGTTATTTTTGCATAAAATTAGTATAAATTTGAATTAGTTAAAGTGATATTTTGGACATAAAGATAAAGTATTATAGAGTATTGTTATTCCATTTTAAATATGTTTATACTCCATTCATTCATCAAATTTTTATGAACAAATAAAAGAAAATGAGATAAAGCTTTATGGAAGAAAGAAATATTAAATTAGGCAGAATAAATAGAAAACAAGCATATTGAAATTGACGGAGTGAGTATTCTTTTAATTTACTAGACACTTGAATCATTTCATTTAAGAGTAAGTTTTAAGTAGTGCATCAGACGTACCGCGAAACTCAAGTATATTTATATACAATAAGGGTTATTTTCACTGAACAGTTATGAGTAGATGGTGATAACTGTTCAGTGTAAACAACTATAAATTTTTCAGTAAAAGCAATCTAACCATTTAAAGATACACTTAAATTGTAAGGTGCACCTAATACATAGAAGAACTTGATTTTCATTTAATTATGATATTATATTAAGACAAAAACTTATATGTACTTGATTTTCTGTAAACTCAAGTTCATCAATTATCATTGTTTTGTATATATATTATCAATGTTAATAAATCAAGTATATTTTTTTATAATTATAATGGTATATATGAATAACAATGACAGTGATTATACATATAACGGTCGTACGAGTTCATGCTCACTCGCATTCACAAAAGAGCTATTGATTCTAATTATTCCCAGCAATGTGGTGGACAGAATTTATATATCCGAGTCCCACACACATGAGAATGATATAAGGTCATGTTATTGGACAGACGTCAAGTCGTTTTCAAACCATATATGTATAACTAGAAAAGGATTAATCAATTGAAAAATAGCTAAAGTAGTTATTAATAATTATTGAAACCCCCGACAGGAAGATACATGGATGTGATGAAAAAGTAGAAGAAAGATGGCTGGAGTGCGTGTTGTTTGCCAAAAAAGGTGGTCAATTCTTCTGCTCACATCCGACAAACTTTAACTCTGAAAAATAATAAAGCATTCCCCTTCATTTTGATTGTGAAAGAAAAGAAAGGCAAAAGTTGCACCTGATCGATAAAGCATTCAAATTTTGCATGCTTCGAATATTTCTCTATGGGGGCGTCACTCAGATCTATAGGCATGGATTGTGGGAGCAAAATGCCTCAAATTGTTCATCACCTATTTGAATAAGTTGAAAATATTGGTATCGATAGAAATATCGAGATTTTAAATTTATGGAAATGTAGTCGATGGATATATCTATTCGATGTCGATATATTTAAAAATTATAAAAAATTTAAGAGCAAACATTTAATACATAAATTTAACAAAAGAATTTAAATAAATTTTACAGTTGTGACAAATTTATATATATACATTATTTTTTGGAGTTTTTCCCAAAATTCATCGATATCTTTCGATATTTTCTCGATATCTAATGATATTTGGTTTAATTTGTGAATAAAATAAGCGATATCGATATTACATGAATATTATGAAAATATCGTTTCTACCCGATGTCGATATCAGTGATTACGAAAAAGAGTAGGTCTCCCATACAATATTGCACGGGTGCAATATATGCCAGAAAAGGAAAATTTTGAAAATTCACGGGTCAAAGGGGTCAAAGTAACAAAATTCGCGGATCTTTAACGGGTCGGGTCGGATTTGGGCAATTTTCAAATTTCAGGATTTTCGCTATACTGTATGAGTAGATTTATGCTACTATAAGGTCAAACATGTACTACTATAAGAACAAATGTTATTTTTTACATATATTCATTTGTTTTTGTAGAAAACAAACATGTTAATACAATGTAAGATCAATATGTGTATTATTATAAGAAAAAATATTCGTTTTTCATAAATATTTATTGATTTTTATAGAAATTATTATTTTTTAAGATGTAGTAGCACACATTTTGTCTTACAGTAGCACACATATATTCATGTGGTATACATTCTGGAATTTCGATAAAATTAATTTTTTAAGATGTAGTAACACACATTTTGTCTTACAGTAGCACACATTTTGTCTTACAGTAGCACACAT
>JAPKLY010004735.1:0-13923 GCA_026898435.1 Prunella vulgaris
AACTAATATAATTAAATAATCTGTAAACACAGAATAAAATAATTTTAGCTAGATGAGTCTTTTTTGGATTATATTAATTAAAAGGAAAACAATATATAATACATATGTCGAGGACACTTCATTCTCAATTCCTACAAAAATAAAATTCTAAATTAAGTAATTAAACTTTAGTCTGGTCTGAAACTTGAAATCTTCCTGACCAGATATTCTTTAAGTTAAAAGTGAAACATAGAAAAATGTAAAATGATAGGCATCCAATTTTACTGCAGTATATTTTTAGTAATGCATTGTGTTGCTTTATTAATTCACAAGTCGCAGTAGAAATAGTAAAAAAATTTCTCACAGTAAATAAAAGCACCGGCCAACATCCCTCTCACTCTCACTCTCACTCTCACTCTCACTCTTTTATTAAAGTACTTTAAAATATTGAACATCTCTTTTATTGCATTCATATACAAAATATTAACAAAATGTACTCATATGGAAGTCATGGTGAAATATACACAATTTACTAAAAATGTATGTGTGTATTATATTGTAATGATGAAAAAAATTCTCAAGATGAAGAGCTTCGTTAGTGTGTGTGTATATATATATATTTATATATATATATAATATATATGAATTATTATATTAAAATTAAAATGAATATAAAATTGAATTCATACTGTACTGTTATAAAAATGCATTTCATTTCTTAATTAGTGATAGTTTATATAAGGATTAATATCATTTTTGTCCCATAACTTTTCACTTTTTCGTTTAAGTCCAATAATTATTTACTTTTTTAAATTTAGTCTCATAACAATTAAATTTTATCCAAATTAGTCACAAATGGCTGAAAATTGCATTAAACAACATCGTACCGTTCATGTACCAGTCAGGTTATAATTTTTGGTGGAATATGGTTAATCGTTAATACCATTTTCATCCCATAATTTTTTTAATCTTTCATTTTCGTTCTAGATGAAAATTGCATGATTTTAGTGAGCTTTTATTTCCTATTTTTATTGTAGTTTCATGCATTTATTACTCAAATTTGATTAATTGCAGGAGAAAGATATGTGTTGTGCTATTTTTGTAGGTGAATTATGAATTTTGGAAGCAAAAATTAGCTGGCCAAAGTAATAAAATGAAGGGAGAAGCATAAACAGAGGCCCAAGACAAATAATTCAAAGGCCACGGTTATTAGCACTAGCCTTTTGGCTAAATACACTGTGCTGATATTTTCACAACCCATATGAGAAATACACTACCTAATAATTTTTGAAAATACTCTTATCACTCTCATTCTCTTATATAAGAAGTTAAAATGATTTTTTCAAATACACTATCCTATATAACACACGATAAAAAATCGGTAGAAGAAGTCGCCGACGTTAGCCTCCATCGGTGCCGTAGCTTTTGTCGCTATCCCAGCCGTCGTCAACACCGGAGCCGTCCTCACCGCCGCTGCAATGGATTTAGTTAAATTTTGTAGTTTATATCTTTTTTAATGTATATTGTTTAGGGTTTAGGGTTGAATCTTTTGAATGTTAGACAAATATAAATTTGAATTAGGTAAAGGCGGTTTGGATTAGGCAAATAGTATTTGGATGTTGTAAAAAATTAGGCAAAAAACGATTTGATGTTGGTGTTGAATTTAAATGAACCTAAATTTCAGATCTGATTTTTTGAAATTTGTATGTATTTTCAGAAAAAAAAAATCGAAATTATTGATGAATTTTGAGTTTTATTACTGAACAATGTTTTTTTTTTAATTTGGATTTTTTTTCCCGAAAATACTACAAAATGTCGGAAAAATTATTCGAAATTGTGCATTTTGTTCGATAAAATTTTTCGAACAAAATGTGATATTTCATAAAAAAAATTTCAAAAATTTGACATAATTTCAGTAAACCAAAGATGAACAACAGTGTTGTGAATTTTTTGAAAAATTCAACTTTTCCAACACGAAAACAATATCAATATATCTATAATCAATTTTATACACTCATAATAATATTTATAAAATATATCATAACAATATACATGCAAATGATTCAAGATTAAATAACAATAAAAAATTAGGTTTTCAAAAAATTTACATATACATTTCTTTGAAGAGAGTAGTGTATTTACTAAATATGAACAGTGGAAATATTTATAAGAGCACGCAGTTTAAGAAAAATGTATAAAAAGTACATTTTTATGAATATTATACGTGTATTGTGAGAGTGGAGTTTAATAAATAGTTTCCATTTTTAGATATGCAAACTTTTTGTGGGACAACCCAAAATAGAAAGTATGCAATGTCTTTAGGCAAACACTCAAATAGAAATTTCTACGGGTCAAAGATCCGTAGAAATATCCATTTTCGAAAATTCGCGGGTCTAAACCGGGTCGGGCAGAATTTGAGTATTTTTTTCCAAAATTCGCACATATAGTGATTTTCGCTCCCAGGTATGTTACAGTCGGGGTAAATGCATGTTACTTTAAGGCAAAACGTGTGTTACAACCAGATTAAATGTTGTTTTCTACACATATTCATATATTTTTATAAAAGTAAATATTTTTCATGCAATGTAAAACATGTATATGTTACATTGTATGTGTAACACATATTTATTCTTAATAAAAATATATTTTATCATATAGTAACACATATATGCTCATATAATAACACAAATTGAGGAACAAATATGTGTTACAATTAGAGTAAATATGTATTACTGTAAATTTATGTTACAATTGGAGTAAATTTGTGTTACTGCAAATGTGTGTTACATCTAGAGTAAATGTGTGTTACTGCAAATGTATGTTACAATTAGAGTAAATGTGAGTTACTGCAAATGTGTGTTACAATTAGAGTAAATGTGTGTTACTGCAAGATAAAATGTGTGTTACTGTATGCACAAACATTTATTTATCCTTATAAAAATATATATTATATTTTATATAACATATATAAGGTATTAAATGATGTATTAAGTACATTAATAACATATTATTAACATAAATCAACAAAGAGAATAAAAAATAAATTAAGTAACACATATTTATACTTGCAGAAATACATATTTTCTTTATAGGTACTTGAAAAGTACAAAAAATTAATTTTTAAAGAACTTGTAACACAAATTTTGCCTAATTGTAACACGTCTTTGCCCAAATTGTAACATACCTGGGAGCGAAAAAACATATTATTAACATAAATCAACAAAGAAAATAAAAAATAAATTAAGTAACACATATTTATACTTGCAGAAATACATATTTTCTTTATAGTTACTTGAAAAGTACAAAAAATTAATTTTTTAAGAACTTGTAACACAGATTTTGTCTAATTGTAACACGCTTTTGCCCAAATTGTAACATACCTGGGAGCGAAAAAACCTGGAACTACAAGTTGCGCGAATTTTGGAAAAAAATGCCAAAATCTGACCCGACCCGGTTTAGATCCGCGAATTTTTAAAAAATGGATATTTTTACTGTAGAAATTTCTACACAAATGTTACTCATGTCTTTAGGGACGGAGGGTGTAAGAAAATAGGATAGTGTATTTAACAATATTGAAAGTGCCAATTACCTGGGCCTAATTCAAAACAGAATTTTAGACCAGGCCCAAACAAGAAGTTAAAGTGACTTTTGAACGGAAATTAAGAGAAGAACGTGGCCTCAGTTTGGCCAAGTATTAATGCTGGTTATCAAGTAGGTGCTGAAGAAGCCACGTTTGTTTCCTTTATTCTCGGTTAAAGTGTGATGAATTGGTCAAAGGCAATTGGAAATTGGCCAAGACTATATACCTCCGTGCTTATTTGATACACACTTTTATTAGAAACACATTTTATTTTCACTATATTTTTATAAAAAATTAACTAAATTTCAATAGATATTTACTGAATTAATATTTTTACTATTTTCTCAAATATATATTTCACACATTTTTATTAAAATATTAAATATCGAATAAATTTTGACAAAAAAATATAAAAATAGAATAAATATATTTTGGGTGGGTATCTAATAATATTGGAGGGTGTATAGTTGGGCCCTTGGAAATTTCCACTTCTCATTACATCTGAATACCAAACAATTAACACCTTTGAATTTGGCCGACAATTTGAATTCAATGGGCCACTAATTTCTAAAATTAGTGAGCCCATTTTTCCAATGATATTCCAATTTGTATTTGCATCGAAAAATACTCAATTAACCTACAAAATAACAAAACACATTCCTTTCTTTAATTGAATAGAGGAATATAATGATCTTGTGGGGATTTATTTAAAGTTGGGATATCCTTCCAGCAATACGAGACTTTCTTTATAGTCGTTGGCATAAAATTACACATTCTCTGCATGCGTAATCTCTTTAGTTTTTACATTATATGTAGCCAAATGATCTTGATCATCAACACACAATATAGCTTCGTCACTGTCCAAAAAATTAAATACTTCAAAATTTTTAATTACAGGACCGATCGTATATAACTTAGTCCACGATTCTTTCACACCATAATCCTCCATCATCCAAACATTGCACGTCATAATACCCATAGGGGCTATTTCATGGATGATACCTCCAAGTGATTCCCCCATCACAACAACATTAAAACACAATCCAATTCCCCACGTCAACTTCTTTGGCAACATTATTTCACTGAAAACTTCATCACCAGCATGGAATCTCAAAATCGTATGACGACAAATTTGATCAACATCGTAAGGCAGCACTTCCATAATATGTTTACGGTTGTTTATACTCCTTTGCGTATAGCTAATCCGATGCACAAACCCATTAAAGAAAATAGAACTTTTTATTCCGTCAAAAGCAATATTAGCGAGTTCAAGTCCACTCAGTGTTCGCCAGTTACCTGTTCCGAGCGAGAAAACATCAGCTTGTGGTGGAATAACACCAAAACCGTTGTAATGGTAACGAAGAATCACAACCTTGTAGACATTGCTAGCAACCCCAAATCCAAACTCATGATGTGCAAATTTATGTTGACTGACAGGGTGTTGGGGTAAAACCACGTGATTTCTGATTGAAGGGTTCCATATTATTACAGGCATATGCGCCACACACACAAGTCCATCGCAGGTTCCAACTATTTTAGTAAAACACATTATCGTACTGAAGGGGCATTTAAGCTCTGGCGAAGAATTGATGCGGAAGGGTCTTGTTTTTGGTAATGTCGTACAGAAATTGATATCACCACGCCAAAAGAAGTGGATTTTCAACATTACAGGTCTCACGACATCTATGCCAAAGGAGAAGTTGATTTTCAACATTTGAGAGATGGACAGATATGAAGAAAGGGCTTTTGATGATAGATCGTCATGCTTTGCACACACTGTTGGCCACGATCAACGACTTCACCGGCACTTTCACCAGAATCTCCACCCAAATATGCTAGGCAAGATCCTCCCACATTCTTGTTTACCCAAAATTTCTCAAAACCCCTGTCCAAATTTTATGGAATTGCAAGATTAATTATCAATGTCACACTATATATATGTGTGTGAGAGAGGGGAAAAAAGTTATTCGGTCCCAAAATGGACACAAATCAAGTTATGGGAACTGTTTTTTTTATATATGTCTTAATGATAACTAATATTTCACCCGTGTAATTCACTAATTTGAGTATATATGTTGATAAACATTAGCATGAAATGGGTAATGATAGAAATTTAAATATTTACTATACCCATGCAAAATAGATTTTGAATTTATTAAAGTCGATATTTTATTTTATTTTTCCTTTACTAATATATGTTTTATGAGATTTGAATATTAATAAACTTTAGCGTGGAATGCATATTATATAAATTTAAATTAAAGTTATCACGTTCATATGAAATAAATTTAAATGTTGAAATTTCAATATTTCATAATATGAATTTTATGAGATAATAGTATACATATGACTATCTCACAATTTAAATTAACTATATAAATTTTAACTCTCATCACAAATATTAAAATTTAAAAATTATATATAAATTTAAATTATTCAATTTTGGTCTCATTTTTGTCAAGGGTTCATCAATTCTTTTTCTTTATTTGATTACTCATACAACTCTTAATAGTGGTTTTCCACGTCTGCACAAGCATTGCAGAAGAAAGTCTCAATTTTCTTCGCTGTGTGAGTGATGCACGGCCAAAAAATGCATTTTTTTTATTTTTTGTGAAAACAAGTAATTCTCCTGTGCAATGCACGGATTGAATAATTTAATTGTTAAATATAAAATTATATGAATAATAAATTATAATATATTTAAATTAAATAAAATATAAATTTTAATTAAAGTTGAGTATATTATATACATGTCACCCAATTCTTTTGAATAAAATATTTCTTTTAAATATTTCTTTTATCAATTTATCTATTAATTTATTAATTTTTTTCCATTGTTATTTTTCTTTAATGTGAAAAGATTATTTTGTATGTGTGTGTATTAAAATGTTTAATCAATCATATAATTTTAAAACAATGCATTAATATTCATAAAAATGATTTATTTTTACGTAACATAATCTAAGCAAAATCATTTAAATTTTAATCTTATAATTAAAGTAAATAAATAATTACTTTTATAATAACAAAATATATATTTAGAATTTAAATTTTATTTTTCATATATGCAATATATATGTTAAATTAAAAATCTTAGAGGACAAATAGCTTAATATATAGTGTGTTGAAAATGAATTCAAAATTTCAAATTTCAAATAAAATTAAAATTGTTGCCAAAAAGTAAAAGATAATTTTTTTTTTTATAAAATTAACTTATTATTTTTATTGGAGAGTGAGTCTCACCATAAAGCAATTGCACTATACTTGTATAAATAAATGTATATTTTTCTCTCTCTTCACTTTTATATATATAATGATATTCAATAAGATTAGATATATCTTCTTTTGCACGATTTAAAAAAGTAAGTATATAGTTTGTAAAAATATAAAAGAAAAGTAAATTTAAAATATTATCTTTTTATTGACAAAATTCAAATAATTAAAATGTATGACTAAATGGAATGGAGAGAGTAAATTTTTACTTTGTAATTTCTTGTAATATTATAGCATATATATTTGAAAATGTGGATCAAAATTAGCCTAAAAGCATGCCTATTTTTTTTTTTGAAAACCAACTCATTATTTTGAAGTATTCCAAAAATAAAAATAACTTGTTATCTCAACGAACGACTCACCCTTATGGAACAGTGCATAAATCCTTCGCCTTATGTGATTTTTTTGGTCCCATGACTTCTTTTGTGTTCATTTTCGATTTTAAAGAATTCTACATTATAATTTTAATCTCATAACTTATTATATTGTCCATTTTTTATCCCAAAAAATTAATTATTTTTTTTTGTTCTCAATATGAATTTTTCAATTTTAATCTCATTTTTACTGAAAATTTAAATTATTCAATTTTGGTCTCATTTTTGTCAAGGGTTCATCAATTCTTTTTCTTTATTTGATTACTTATACAACTCTTAATAGTGGTTTTCCACGTCTGCACAAGCATTGCAAAAGAAAGTCTCAATTTTCTTCGCTATGTGAGTGATGCATTGCCAAAAATGGCAATTTTTTTTTTGTGAAAATTCAATCAATATTGGACAATCTAATAAGTTATGTGACCAAAATTTAAATATTAAAAATTTTGAACTAAAAGTAAATACTGGATAACTTATGGGACCAAATAATTTTTTTTTCTCTCACATACATACATATATATATATATATATATATATATATATATATGTGTGTGTGTGTGTGTGTGTGTGTGTGTGTGAGTATATGGACATTGATAATTAATGTTGCAATTCTATAAAATTGTTGGGTAAACAAGAATGTGGGATGATCATGCCGAGCATATTTGGGTGGAGATTTTGGTGAAAGTGACGGTGAAATCGTTGATCGTGGCCAGCAGTGTGTGCAAAGCATGGCGATCTCTCATCAGAAGCCCGTTTTTCATATCCGCTCATCTCTCAAATTCTGAAAATCAACTTCTCCTTCAGCGTACATGTCTTGGGACTAATTTATGTATGGTATTATCAAAAACAGGATCTGTCTGCATCAATTCTTTGCCGGAGTTTATATGCCCCTTCGAATGTGGGAATAGTATTGTTAATATAGTTGGATCATGTGATGGCCTCGTTTGTATTGCGCCGTTCGACTCCGAACTGTTGTCGTTGCCTGTAGTAATATGGAATCCTTCAATCAGAAATCACATGGTGTTACCCCAACAACATGTCAATCAACATATGATTAAGAATATTGAGCTTGGATTTGAGAATATTAAATATGGATTTGGGGTTGGTAGCAATGTTTACAAGGTTGTGAAGATTCTTTACCATCGTGCCGATGAAAGTGGCTTTGTTATTCCTCCACAAGCTGAGGTTTTCTCCCTCGGAAGTGCAGGGAGCTGGCGAGCTTTGAGTGGACTTGATGACGTCGTTAGAGTTTTTATTCATGGATCATGTAGAGGTCCTATTTTCTTTAATGGGTTTGTGCATTGGATTAGCTATGAGCCATTGAGTATAGAAGACGACAAACATATTCCGAGAACGATCCGTGGTGCTTGTGATATATTTCGTCGTCATACGATTTTGAGATTCCATGTTGGTGATGAAATTTTCAATGAACTAATGTTGCCAGAGGAGTTGAAGTGGGCATTGCCAGAGGAGTTGAAGTGGGCATCTAGGCTGAGTTTTGATTTATTCGTGATGGGGGAATCACTTGGAGGTGTCAGAAGTAATACACGTAGGGATTTTGATACGTATGATGTTTGGATGATGAAGGATTATGGTGTGAAAGAATCGTGGACTAAGTTATATACGATTGATCTTGTAATTGACCATTATATTTGCGTAGTTGATTTTTTGGGGAACGGTGAAGTTATGTTATCCATTGGAAGACATGATCAGTTGGTTACGTATAATGCAGAAACTAAAGAGATTAAACATGTAGAGGTTTTCGGAAGAGAAGGATTTTTTTTTGCCTGCGACTATAAAGAAAGCCTTGTCTTGCTCGGAGGATATCCTAACCATTAAATAAAGTCTCACAAGATCATTATAATATGTAGAATATCGATTCTACAATATTGAACAATATTATCATGAACGATCGTACACTTATTTAATTAAAGTTCACATATATGACCATTATGAAAGTACATATGATATTAAAATATACATGTGTTGTCAGAAAAAGTATTACTCCCCGTCTCAAAAATTTTACACACTTTTTTTTAGATGTTCCACATCTATTTGCCACACTACTAAAAGAATTGATTTACTTATTGTAATTCTCACTTGGTTATAATTAACATAACAAATAATTAAACTCACTTGGTTATAATTAACATAACAAATAATTAAACATAACAATTAACATACAATTAATATAATCACAATTAGCTAGGGATGGTGTACTCTGTTTGAGGGTCCCAAAACAGAGGGAATAGAAGCCTAGGCCCTCCATGCACCCACCATTTTGTCTTTCTTCTTGAATACTTTTATACTAAGAATCATACATATTAATTATATCTTAAAGTTTTGAATTAAATTCTTTTAGGTAATTTTATAAATACACCTATTATTTTTTTATAAAAAAATTTCATTTGCTAACTTCGTTATCCTTTCCCATCAAATATAATTTAATAGTATTAGTTTTTTTTTTTAAAGCATATTTATCATACTCATTTCTTTAATAATTAAATTTTTTTGTTTGGTTCTCAACATAAGGAATACTAAAGAAAAATTTATGTCTTTAACTTTATATTCTATTTACGTAACTTGTCATAGATAATTTATGCTTCCCATTATGTTTGTTTTTCATATTACAATTTTATGGTAAAATTGCATCAATTTCGGGGTATAATTGACATATCAAAATATTATTTTCTATTAAAATATTCATTAAAATTATTTATAATTGAATTTATCTTAAATTTAGTCTTGTATATATAAGATGCACCTTATAATTTAAGTGTATTTTGAGAATTATTTCGACTACTATCGAAAAGACATCTTACTATTAATAAAAAGTTGTTCTTTGTAGAATAACTTTTTTATAAGTAGCACTTATTAAAAAATTGTACATAACGTTTTGGAATAAAAGGATAACTTTTAAATAGTGCACTTAAATTACATGATGCACATAAACTTTATTATTTATCTTAAAGTTTTTAGAAAAATATTTGTATAAATATTAACTGCACTTTTATTTAAAAATCAACTAAGCTATTTATGTACTTCACATAATATATTTTATTTTATTAAAAATGATTCAAATTTTGATATAAATTAAGTTCAAACAACACTCGTTTAGAATTTTTTACCAGAAATATTTATCAGTAATAGTGCACAAATTTCAACAAAGATATATTCATTACCTACAATTTATTTTATTTTTTATATTTAATTTAGTGTATTATAATAAAAAAATCTTTATAACTTTTTCTTTTTAACATTAGTAAAGGGACATTTTGAAATCTCCACTTTAATAAATTCAAAATCTATTTAACATGAGTATAATAAATATTTAAATTTCTTCATGCTAATATTTATCAACATATATATTCAATCGTGCATTACAATGGTGAAATAATATTTATCATTAATACATAGATGTGACTTTCTTTTTGTCCCATAACTTCTTTTGTGTTCATTTTCGATTCTAAAGAATTTTACTTTATAATTTTAATCACATAACTTATTATATTGTCCATTTTTTGTCCCAAAAAATTTAAATTTTATTATTGTTCTCATACTTTATGGATTTTTCATCTTCAATCTCATTTTTACCGAAAAATTAAATTATTTAATTTTGGTCCCATTTTTTTGTCAAGGGTTCTTCAACTCTTTTTCTTTATTTGATTACTCATACAACTCTTAATAGTGGTTTTTCACATTTGCACAAGCATTGCAGAAGAAAGCCTATATTTTCTTCGTTATGTGAGTGATGCATGACCAAAAAAAGAATTTTTTAATTTCTTGTGAAAATTGTAAAATTATTGGACAATATAATAAGTTATGTGACCAAAATTTAAAAATTAAAAATTTTGAACTAAAAGTAAATACTGGATAAGTTATGGGACCAAATAACCTTTTTTCCTCTCTCACACACACACATATATGTGTGTGTATGATGTGACATTGATAATTAATCTTGCAATTCTATAAAATTGTTGGGTAAACAAGATGTGGGATGATCTTGCTGAGCATATTTGGCTGGAGATTTTGGTGAAATTGCCGGTGAAATCGTTGATCGTGGTCAGCAGTGTGTGTAAAGCATGGCGATCTCTCATCAGAAGCCCCTTCTTCATATCCTCTCATCTCTCAAACGCTGAAAATCAACTCATTACATGTCATAAGACCGATTTCTGTATGGTATAAAAAACAGGACCCTTCCGCATCAATTCTTCGTCGGAGTTTATATGCCCCTTCGAATGGGGGAACAATAATGTTGATATAGTTGGATCCTGCGATGGCCTCGTCTGTATTGTGCTGCTCGACAGCGAATTATTGCCTGTAGTAATATGGAATCCTTCAATCACAAATCACGTGGTTTTACCCAAACAGCATGTCCATCAACATATGATTCAGGATCTAATGTTTGGATTTGGGGTTGGTAGCAAAGTTTACAAGGTTGTGAAGATTCTTTACCATGATGACGATGAATGTGGCTTTGTTATTCCTCCACAAGCTGAGGTTTTCTCCCTCGGAAGTGCAGGGAGCTGGCGAGCACTGAGTGGACTTGATGACGTTGTTAGGGTTTATATTGATGGATCATGTAGGGGTCCTATTTTCTTTAATGGTTTTGTGCATTGGATTTGCTATGAGCCAATAAGTAAAAAAGACGGTAAACATATTCGAAACACGATGTTCCCTGGTTATGATGATATAATTCTTCGTCATACGATTTTGAGATTCCATGAAGTTTTCAGTGAAATAATGTTGCCATCTGGACTGAGTTTTGAATTTTTCATGATGGGTGAATCACTTGGAGGTATCAGAAGTAAATCATGTATGGGTATAATGATGGAGGATGTTTGGATGATGAATGATTATAGTGTGAAAGAATCGTGGACTAAGTTATATACGATTGATCCTGTAATTGATCATTATTTCGCGTAGTTAATTTTTTGGGGAGTGGTTTAGTTATATTATCCATTGCAGGACGTCATCCGTTGGCTACGTATAATGCATAAACTAAAGAGATTAAACATGTAGAGATTTTCGGAAGAGAAGGAATTTTTTATGCCCACGACTATAAAGAAAGTCTCGTCTTGCTCGGAGGATATCCTAACCACTAAATAAAGTCCCACAAGATCATTATAATCCGCAAAATATCGATTCTACGGTGTTGAACAATATTAGCATGAACGACCGTACACTTACTCAATTAAAGTTCATATATATGACCATTATGAAAGTACATATGTTGTTATTAAAATTTATATGTGTAATCAGAAAATGTATTACTCCCCCGTCTCAAAAAATTTGCACACTTTCTTTTAGATATTCCACATCGATTTGCCACACTACTAAAAGAATTGATATACATGTTGTAATACTCACTTGGTTATAATAATTATAATAAGTAACACAATTACACATACCAACTAACATAATTAATTATAATAATAATTAAACATATATAATAATTATAATAAATATAAAACATATTTTATATGGCGGGCGGCAGCGGTGGTTTTGGGTAAGTTTGTGCGTGTGTGTTTTGTGATTTTGATGCCCAGTACATATACCAGGTAAAAAATCTGGCGGTCCCTAAATTACACGGTGGTGGTCGCTAATTGTCGGGTATTAATATCGAAATTGTCCTCAAGAAACAGGTTAAAGACGGTGATTTAGCGACCGCCAAAGACTGTCGCTATTCTATGTTTTAAATTTGGTGATCGCTTAGAGGGTCGCTAATGAGGCGGTTCATTTTGCGAACACCTTAGACGGTCACTAAATATTGATTCATATTGACCCGCGTACAGGATAAGTTTCGCGACTGCAAGATTGTTGGTAATCTACCAAATTAGCGGACGTTTAGCAAGGCGGTCGCTAAATCAGAATATATATATCTATATATATGTATAATTGCAAAATTGGAAAATACTCATCAATAATGCAATAGTTAATTAAGGGGGTATAAAGTCAGGCCCCCTCAGACGTAGATATACGGACACCGTAGTTGTCCGTAAAAAGTCATTGGTGCACGGGGAGGGTATAAAGGGGCACAATGCTAGCTAGATTCACACAGTTTTCCAACTGTATACATCTCTACATAAAGTTATGACCGTTTTACTAAAGTAGGCAGACTGCATTCGGGAATTTGAAGAATCAACTCATTCTCTGGTGATTTTGATGGTTCCTCTCTTCAAGATGTATCTTGATATCTATTACATTCAGAGTATTTAATTTTCTTTCATTATGTCTACATTTATTAGGGTCAAGGTTCTTATTCTCAAGACATTGAGAATATGCAAGTCCTATTTGTTTTTTTTTTTTTAACTCACTTGGGGGGTTGATTTTGCCTAAAAATTGACAATTATTGTAAGTTTGAAAGGTAGTGAATTTCAAAATTAAATTGATCTTGAGCTTTTAAGCTTGTTTAGAAGATATTTTCTTCTTGTGTCTTGCTCTAAGGCCACGGTAGTTTCTGGAAAACGTGCAGCAGAGTTGACCCGAAACTCTAAGGCCAAGAGTCACTTGGCCGTGGGGTAGTGGTTTTGTCGAGGTGAAGAGGACAAACGACAATGAGAAAAGTGGCGGAAGAGTGGCTATAAGACATTTGAATTGTTGCTGCTTCATTTGGTTGGCTATAATAAAGATATAATCCCTGTTTGTGCTAAAAAGAAAATTTGGTTGAGAGTTTAAGATTAATATTTTGTTTTAATGTTTGTGTGTGACTTTTTGTGT
>JAPKLY010004736.1:0-13923 GCA_026898435.1 Prunella vulgaris
TGTTCCTCTCTCCTTGATCCTACTTAGTCGGGTGCCCCTTTTATTTTCGTTTAATTGCTTTATTCTGTGCATTTTTGTTCTTTTGTTTTCCTTGCTTTCTCGGTTTCGCAACTACAATAACATGTTGGCACATAGCACCAGGGCCACATCGCACTCCTAAATCCCGTGGTTCGATACTACTTGGTCGTTATACTCTGTATTCTACTATGGCGATCTTGTGCACTTGCGGGGGAGTAGCAAGAGATTGTTTGTTTTGCTACGAAAAATCCGACCAAGTCATACTGTAGTCCAAAGTTTAGAGTGTGCTTTAAGTACCTCAACACTCTTCTCAGAGCTATCCAATGCTCTTGACTTGGGTTGCTAGTGAATCTACTAAGTTTATTCCTTGCACATGCTATATGAGGATACATACAATTTGATATGTACATAATGCTCCCAATGACTCTAGCATATTCTAGTTGTGCTACAGCTTCACCGTTGTTCTTCTTCAAGTGAACATTCACTTCCAAAGGTGTTTAGCTGGTGGATCATCAAAGGTGTTGAATTTCTTTAAAACTTTCTCCACATAATGAGATTGTGTTAAGGATATTCCATTTGATATCCTACTGATCTTGATTCCTAAAATCACGTCAGCTACAACCATGTCTTTCATGTCGAAGTTTCGTCCTAACTTGTTCTTTGTTTTACAAAGAAGATCATGATCATTGCTCATGATTAGCATGTCATCAACATAAAGACACAATATGACAAATCTTTTTTGTGTATTCTTCACATATACACATTTGCCACACTCATTTATGCGAAAGCTATTTGACAACATTGTATTGTCAAATTTTAAATGCCATTGCTTTGGAGCTTGTTTAAGTCCATACAATGACTTCACAAGCTTGTACACCTTTTTCACATTTCCAGGTGCTATAAAGCCTTCAGGTTGATCCATGTAATTTTTTACATCCATCTCACCATTGAGAAATGCAGTCTTAACATCCATTTGGTGAATCACGAGATTGTATAAAGAAGCAATCGCGATTAACACTCGAATAGATGTAATTCTTGTTACTGGTGAATAGGTATCAAAGAAATCATACACTTCGATTTGTTTGTACCCTTTTGCGACTAAACGTGCTTTGTATTTATCAATCAACCCATCTGCTTTATACTTTCTTTTAAGGATCCACTTGCATCCTAAGGTCTTACAACCTTGTGGGAGATCAACCAATTCCCATATATGGTTTTGCAGAATGGAGTCGATTTTAATATTTATCGCCTCTTGCCAGAGTGGAGCATCTTTGATATTCTTTGGTTCACCCTCTAATATAAATTTAATGAAGTCAGGACCAAAGGTTTTAGCTATCTTTGCTTTTTTGCTACTTCTCAACTTCTAATTTCTTGAGTAGAAGGACCAGCTTCATCATCAACCTCCTCTTGACGAGGACTTTTAGTTGAGATCATATCTTCCTTAGTTTTACGAGGAAAGATATTTTAAAAAAACACTGCGTTTCTCGATTCCATAAATGTTCCTTCACTTATATCAGGAACTTCTGATTTATGAATTAGGAATCTATATGCACTACTGTTTAATGCATAACCTACAAAGATACCGTCCACTGTTTTTGGTCCAATCTAGACTTGCTTGGGTAGTGGCACCTATATCTTTGCTAAAGATCCTCACACTTTGAGATATTTATACGATGGTTTCTGCCCTGTCCACATTTCATAAGGGGTAATGTCCTTACTTTTGTGTGGATATTTGTTTAATATGTGGTTAGCCAATAAAACTGCTTCCCCCCACATATATTGCGGTAAACCAATGCTGATCAACATTGCATTCATCATCTCCTTTAGTGTTTTGTTCTTGCGTTCCACAACACCATTTGATTGAGTTGAATAGGGAGCAGTTGTTTGATGTATGATACCAGAATCGGCACATATTAATTTTCTCAAACGGTGCTACATATTCTTCACCTCTATCACTATGAATCATTTTGATTAGTTTGCTTAATTGGTTTTTCACTTCGTTTTTGTATAGTTTAAAAGCATTCAATGCTTCATCCTTACTGTGCAAAAGATAAACGTGACAAAACCTAGTACAATCATCTATGAACGTGATGAAGTACTTGTTTCCACCTCTAGTTTGAACAAATTTTAAATCACACACATCGGTGTGAATTAAGTCTGAAGGTTCAGTATTTCTTTCTATTGACGGAAAGGGTAGTTTCGTCATTTTAGCTTCTACACATATTTCACATCTTTGGTTTGTTTCAATATTTTTAATGTCAGGTAAATTTAAATGTACTAAAAATTTCATTGACTTTCAATTTACATGTCCCAATCTACAATACCATAAATTAGAGCACTCAACAATATAAGACGAAATAGAAACTTCTTTATTCTTATCATTATTTTCCCCCTGGGAGTACAACCAAACAAACCATCGTGGAGATAGCCTCGACATAAATACACAAAATACTTGCTAAGAACAACCCTATTCGACTCGAATACAAGTTTGAAATTATTCTTTACAAGTAAAGATCCAGAGATCAGATTCTTGCGTATGTCAGGGACATGTAGGACTTCTCGGAGAGTGAGGTTCTTGTCCGTGGTCAGCTTCAGAACGACGTTGTCAACCCCAGCCACGTCAGACGTGGCTTGATTTCCCATGTGCAGTTTCCTCCCACCACCAGGCTCAATAGGTTGAGAAAGCATTTCTGTCAGAACAGACATGACATGTGGCTCCAGTGTCAATGAACCATTCCTTCGGGTTATCCACTAGATTCACTTCAGTGAACACAGTAGCTAGATCATCTTTAGTGATGTCCATTTGGGCCACATTTGCCTTTGATTGTTTCCCCTTGTTGTTTTCTTTCTTTAGGGCTCTACAGTCTTTGGCCATATGGTTTGTTTTTGCACAATTGTAACAATCACCATTAAATTTGGATTTTGTTCCAACTGATTTCTTCCCCTTGTCATTTGTTGGTCTTTTTCTCTTCTTTCTTTCCATTAAGTTGGCTTTGGCCTCATCAGTGATTTTGGTTCTTACCAAGCCGCCTTCATGGATTTGAAGCTTTCCAATGACCTCTTGTAAAGTCACACTTTTCTTTTTGAGCTTCAAGTGACTTTGGAATCCCTCCAACTAGGAGGCAATTTCTCAATAACTGCAGCTGCTTGAAAAGCATCTGGCAGTGTCATTCCTTCTGTAGCAATGTCACGCAGAATTATTTGAAAGTCCTGCACTTGTTCAACAACAGACTTAGAGTCTATCATTTTGAAATTTAGGAACTTCCCAACAAGGTACTTCTTATTACCAGCATCTTCAGCCACATACTTGGCTTCTATGGAATTCCATAATTCCATAGCTGTGGTGACCTTCTGATAGACGTTATATAAACCATCTACCAGGCCGCCCAGAATATAATTCCCAGAAAGTAAAAAATACCACCATTGGCTTCCGACAGTTTCATTTTGTGGATCCTTCTCAACGACCGCATACGTCCATGACCTGATTTAATAGTAAGCGATCCTCTTCCACTGAGGATCAAATTTTTTTTAACGTGCCAAGGTGCACAAGTAGCCTCCTTCATCTCTTAGGAACTTAGCCCCTGGGTGTTTTAACAGTCCCAGTCCTTCTAACCAACCTTCTCACAACCTTGAGGGGTTTGGTATTCTGGTTCCAACTAGGGTGACAGCACTAAGCAAACAAATCAGTGCTAAGGATAAAGAGCTATCAATCTAAGTAAATATAGAGTGAATCCTACTACAACACTAGAGAAATTTAACTTACAGAGTGTTGCTTGTGGTTTGCTTTGAGAGCTTGGATTCTTGAGAATTCTTCTGTTGGAAATTTCCCGTAACCTTGTATGGGCGCAAGGTCCTATGTATTTATAGGGAAGATTTGAAATAGATCCGTTGGAGGAGATCTACCCAAATCTTCCTATTTTTAGGTTGTTGCAGGCTAGATGTACTTGTTTGACCTTTTCCAGTACTTAATCTGGAAATTCTGTGGGCGCCGCCTGTAATACTGAGACGCATTAAATGCCGCATTAATTGCTGCGCAGACTCCATACATGCATGCCGATGATCGATTGGTTGTCCATACAAATGGCTAGTTATTCGATGTGACTTTGTCTTTCCTCGTACATTTAAACTCCGAGTAACTTGTCATTAACTCACAACAAATGTTTGTCTCTTTCGGAGTCCACTAACATTCTCTTTGTCTTAGGTGTTAACATAAATGTCAACTTCCCATAGTAAGTGTAACATTTTTGTCAGGACTTACAAGTATCAGTAAATGATACTAAGCCCAAGTCTGGTCTTATGAGTATCAGAAGATGATACTTAGCCTGATTAAGGTTATATTGCCCTCACTGACTAAGACCTGGCCTGAGCATGCTTAGTGTACTCCGTAGGATCAGTAGTCAGTGGAATCTCCGGACTGTCTTCAGGACGGATCTGTAGGTCTTCGGACTTCAGCTTCAGGCCAGGCTATCTTCAAGACTGACTCTGACTCTCCAGGATGGAATGCACTTCTGACTTCAGATCTTTGGGTCGACACCATCAATCTTCAACACATTTCCCCTGAACTGATACCTATGAATAGAAAAACTATTCTAACCTGACTAATCCTGATCTAGACAATCCTGACAACTGTACTTAGGCAAATCATCAGAGGTTTTGGGATCTAATCAAAATACTCAGATTGTCCCAACAAATTCTTATCCATCTCGTTCAATCCTGTTGTGAAAGTTAGGAGGATATCTTCCTCCTTGAATCCATGTTGAGGGCAAGATAATAGCAACCCTTGATAGCACTCACAAGCCTCCGATATGGTTTCCCTAGACTTTTGACGTAATTCTTAATAGCATCTCTTCCTTTGAGCATCTTCGAAGGAGGGTAGAATTTCTTGAAAAATTGGGAGCTCAATTCTTTCCATGTATAAGCTTTAGGATTCATGGATTGAATCCATGTCTTGGCTCTCCCCTTCAAAGTAAAAGTAAAGAATCTCAACCTCTTTTCATTGTCGGTCAGGCTTAGTATTTCACCATGTCGCATATCTCCATAAAATTGCTCAAGTGAGCATTCGGATCCTCCCTATCATCCGTCCCATCGAATTGAGACTCTTTCAACATCCTCAAGAGGTTTGGACTCATCTCGAACCTCTCGGCATCAATAGGTGGTCTCTCTATCCCATTGTAGTAATCTCGCACCCTTGGATCAAAGTAGTCTCTCAAAAGGGGCTCATTGTTTTGGTTAGGAACATGGTTAAGGAGCTATTTGAGGTCTAAGGTGTTTGTTGTGGTTGTGGTTGATAAGGATAATATGGGTAGTTTTGTGGTGGAGGTGGGTAATATAGTTGATGTATAGGATAGTTTGGGTATGGTTGTGGATATGGTGGTGGGTTTTGTGGTTGGAATGGTAGTTGATAGGGTAGATTGGGGTTGGGAAGAGGACCTACCTCATGAGCTAGGTGATTATCCACTTGATCTCCTTGAGGTCTAGCTTGTCCTCCCTCATTACCATCTTCCCTATTCCTTGCTTCATTGTCTTGATTCTCCTTATTTTCTTTATCTAACATTGCTCTTCTTCGATTCCTTCTCAAATTCAATTTAATATCCAAATCAAGAGGTACTAGACTTCCCCCTTGACTTCTAGTGCGTAGATACCTACAAAAGGTTCACAATTAATCCAACAATCTCAAAAAGTAAACAAACAAAATAAGCTTAACAAAGAAATCATTTCCCTGGCAACGGCGACATTGGGTGCAATCACGAAAGTGTACGTGGACGTTGTTGTATTTGACAATTGACCAAGTTAAAATATCGATCACAGGGAAACAATGTTTGATAAGCAAGAATTGAGTATTTAACAAAGGTGATTAACTAAGAAAAGTAAAGATAAGGTCTTGGGTTCTGTCTACTACTAGCTGATTAGGATCATAATTGCATCATTTTGCAGCCACTTTTATATGGTTTGAATGAGTTTGTGTTCTTATTCGACCCTAATATGCAATAAATTGCTCTATTGACCTCTTGTTGGCAAGAAAATGTGTTTTATAGGAAAAACCGAGCAAAAGCGAGGAGTTCGTGATTATAGCAAAGGAGACGATGTGATCCGAGCATGTAGAGAAGTTCAAATGACTCAAGGGAAGACCCTAGGAAGCTCGGATGCAAAATTGGATAAAAAACGGGGAAGTCAGAGATCGGTCGACACGGAGGAGGTCTGGTGGCGATCCACACAGGCCATGGTCGCGCGAGAACTCTCTGACTCCAGCGCTGATGGACCGCGCGACAAGGCACACGCACATGGTTATCGTGTCCTCTGGATAATGGTTGCGTACCTTGAGGATTTTCCAGCTGATTAAGGGTATTTTCGTCTTTTGCGCGTTTAATGAAAGGCATTTTGGTCAAAGCATGAGGAGCACTATAAATACATCAAGCATCAGATTTTGGAGGGACTTTTCTTCATTCTATTTTCATTAAGGAGGTTTTAGAGAGAGATTAGGTATTTATTAGTGGGTTTTCTCAATTCCTTGCAATTCTCTCTAAGAATTCTTGTAATCTAGCCATTAGATCTTTCATCCGTTTATACCGTTAGATTCATATCATCAAGAGCTTCATTCCTACGGTTCATTTTTGCATTTCGTCTTCCGGATTAAGAGTTGGATTTTCAAGGTAGTAGATTAGACTTTTAATTAACTTGTATTATGTAAGATTCTTGTAATTTCTCTTCATTTTAATGTTAATCATGGTACTAGTGTACTTAATTGTTGATTTGATCACTCAATTAGCCATGAGCTAATTCCCTTTTGCAGTGGTGTATGAAACTTATGTAGTAATTTGGTGATTCTATCAATCCTATGCATGTTTCTCTTAATTGATGATTTGTATGAATGCTTAGAATGCCAATTGGATGTTTAGAGCCTAAGTGGATTATCAAAAAATGAGAATTGAGCTTGTTCATAGAATTTCTTGATTGAATGTTGTGCATGCCAAGTGTTTGATGAAATGCTCTTAAGTCTGTCACGCCCCAATTTTCATAAACAGCGGAAGTCTTATAATTAATAATTTGGAAAATACCTTTTAGGACGTGATCTAACATGCTTGGAATAAATTTTTCTTTTCTTTTAAAAACCTTAGGACTAAAAATCCGAATATCTTCATGAATTAAACAACGAAATCCTAAACATAGGATACATGCCTTCAAATAATAAAATACTATATGTCATGCGACTTTATTTCAATTAAATATAATTCATATGCAAACCTAACTTATTCTACTATCCTGCAGCATATATAACATCAATTAAACATATAATATCATCTAAAATTTTGTTGAACAGTAGCAACATTGAAAAACTCAAAATTCATGCAGTGGGTGTATTTATCAAAAACTTGTGTGCACAAACAGCCTTCTAATTATTTCAAAATTCTTATTTCTTTAATACCTATCATCTTACCATGACTTTCATAACTACCAAATAATCAAAAAATCATATAACACATATTAAAAGGAATTACCAAGAAAGCTCCACTTATCTCACATAAAATCATATCATAGGAAAGTTAAAGGACTAAAATGACCCTAGACTTATACTATTAATAAATTCGTGAAATTTGGCTAACATACATAATATTTTAATTACTCCAAAGCATCAAGTAACAATAGAACAATTAGTCATGCGTCTATTTCTAAAAATCTAAACTGACAAATTCATAAACACTCATAGATTTCATACTTTCAACATAATTTCAGCAGTGCGTCATCAACGAAATAAATCAATCTAAAATACTTAAGTTACTGGGAAAATTCCATAAAAATTCATATAGGTTACTGACTACCTCTATTATCCATCTATAATTTTTACCAGTAACTGAATTTTATAAAAAATTCGCGAGATTCGAAAATCTCAACAAACTACCACATATTTTTCAAAAAATCATAACTAATTCGTTACAACTCCAATTCATGCAATTAAAGATGGGTTGAATAGCTAATTAAAAACTGTAACCGAATATAAAATTTAATTTACAAAAACTATGATTCACGAAACCGTAAAATCCCTTAAAACTTACTAGAAGACAGAAACACATCAAATCCTACACATGCAAAATACTAAAACTCATATTAATAATTTCATAAAATTTCAATTAAAATATATATCTAACATGAATCCTAATTCACCTTTCATGACTCATCAATCAAATCAAATAGACATAATATTCATTGAAAACATATCTTGCAATTAGTATCAATCCATGTATCAAATTAAATCATAAACATGCAAATCAACTCTTCAAGAAAATCAAGAAGTATTATAGTTATTAACATAAAATCTTGCAATTCAATCAAACCAATAAAAGTCTCTTAAATTTATCCAATAACTTTATACTTTTCATATCCCATCCACACGCCTCCACCGCTCGCCATCACTCCCTTTACTCAACATAATCTAAAAAATAGCTTGGTAAAAGGGGTGAGAAATTATAAATAACTCTTAGTGGGGACGTTAGTTCGAAATCTAAATATAAAGGACATGCATACATGAAAATATATCAAATATAAAGGACATGCATACATGAAAAGAGACTCCGATTCTTCACTTTCACCTTGAAGGGGCGAGCTAAGATGTTGCTCCCAAAGGCAGGTTTTATAGTATGAAAACCCTAAGTCAAGTCCAGAAGGGGGGGGGGGGTGGGTTGAATAGACTTGAGGGATTTCAAAAACCTTTTTGAATTTTAGACTAAGTTTAAAAACAACAGACTACTTGAGATCGTCTGGTTTTGAAAATTGTGCGATGTGTATTTGAGTGCAGAAGCGTTTTAATGAAAACCTTGTTTGAAGAGTAGTGTGCAAATAAAGAACATGAAATAAATAACATGAGACACAGGAATTTATAGTGGTTTGGACAAAGGTCCTACTCCACTCTCTACAATCCAACTGGAATTGTGGGGCTCTCCACTAACTTCTCTTACTCACTCACTCACAAACTTTGAGAGTCCAACTCTCTTACAATCAATCAAAGATTTAATGGCTATCAACTTTGAACTGCTTCTACAAAGCTTACAAAGGATAAGTATGAAAGAATGAGTTGAGTGCGAGTGAAGATTTTGACAGAGTTTCGGCAAGCTTAAACGCGTATGGATTGATACTTGAAATCATCACTGACACTCTAATTTATAGGGTCAAATGACTAGCCGTTGAGATAGGCTCAAAATCTGAGATCCTATAAATTCGGAATCAATCAATCATCGAGATTGATTGAATCCCTTCATGATTCCCAGAAATCTTCCCGATCCACAATCAATCAAGTTTGTCCACTTAATTGATTGATCTTCTATTCTGGGAATCTTCTATTTTATCGCAAGTCAACCCTTAATGGGATTCTGTAGAATCTGGGTGAAGCACAAGACGTGTATCGGTCTGCTGATACTTGGACCTCAGCTGATGTGCTGCTCTGCTGATACGCACCTCAGCTGATATCTGGGTCTTCGTCTGGAATAAACTCCTTGGTCCTTGTCTTGTCTGCGACATGCTCAGCTGGTCTTCTGACATCAGCTGATCTAACTCTTTTGATATCCACTTCAGGTACTCTGATGTCAGCTGATCAAATCTTCTGTCTTCTGGGAACTGCTAAGTCTTCAAAGCCTTAGCTGGCCTTCTTCTCTATGATAGCCTTGGATCTTCTAGGCGGCAAGGTTGATTCCCCCTTACAAGAACCTATCTAATCCTAACTAATCATCAGCTGACTAACAGGTTCAGCTGGTCCTATTACAAGCTGCTTGGTTTATCATATCATCAAAACATCTAACAGGAATATCCTAACAAATTCCCACTTTTTGATGATATCAAAACCAACTCAGCTGATCTCAAAAGATAAACATATTTAATCAAGATCAAAATAGGACAGAAAAGAAGATCTTTAGATAAGATCCATTAGACAAAAAGATAAAGACAGCTGACAACAGGAAGTTGTCTGGAAAAGTAAAAACTTCATTAAATAAAAGAAGAGTTACAAAAGATAAGCACCCTAACCTCAGCTGACTCAGCTGGACTATTACTTCATGGCTTTTCTGCTGTTGATAGGAACTTGCATCCAATCCAAGAACCTCTTCTCAATGGCTTTCAAGGTAGGTACTGAAGTATCGGGGAGAGTTGAGAGGAAACGAGTCACCATGTCCATCCAGATCCTTCGAACTTCTCCCCGGTCGAGATTTCCATTGGAATCAGTAGGGGTAGGAAACAGTTCAAGCTCTGGAAGTTCAGGCTGGGCACTGAGCTTGACCATGACTTCAGTGATGAACTTGGAGATCAGATAGCAACTTGTGTATATCTGACTCCATAGAATATGTAGAAGAGCAAGATGAGCTAACAGAGGGGGTAGGAGAATTTACCTCTTCTACCTTAGCCATAAGGAAGATGTCTTCCTACGACTCAAAATCAGATGAAGATGAGGATGAGTTGATGTCCTGTTTCTCCTCCTCAGCCAGCAGAGCTCTCTTATCACCAAATCTGCGATCTCTCTTGATCCATCTCTCTTCTCCCTCCCTTGGTGTAAGCTGGGGGCAATCATAGCTGAGATGCCCTGGCTTGTTGCAAGAATAGCACACACCATCTCCTCCTCTCCTGGGACTTGGTTCTCTCATTTTCTCTAGAGACTTGTATCTGGTCTCCTCCTCATCTGATGGTCTTCTGGTATCTCCTGGAAGAATCACCCTTGTTCTTCTTCCAATGGGATCTGTATTTCTGTAACTTGTTTGACATCTTGTCAAAATTCTTGGTTAACAAAGCAAGTTGCTCCTTTAAGCTCATGTCCTCTGGAGTAGAGGACTTCTCTTGACTATCAGCTGCAGTAGAGAATGCAAAATTCTTTGTTGCTGATGAAGTTGGAGTCTCATCTTCCTGGTCTTCTTCTTGAATATCGAACTTATGTGTCTTCAGATGAGATAAAAGTGTATGATGACTCATTTCAGATAAATTCTTTGTCTCCTTGATCACAGTCACCTTCACTCTCCATCTGGGAGTGAGAGATCTCAGAATTTTGTTGTTGATTACCTTCTCCGAGTATTCCTTTCCTAACGAGCTTGCCTTATTCAAGATGTTTGTTAATCTCATATCAAGCTGATCAATTATCTCATCAGCTTTAATCTTGAATGTGTCAAAAGTGTGAAGAACAGCTTGAAGCTTATTCTCCTTTATTTGATCAGTCCCTTCACACATTAAAGAGAGTTTTTCCCACATCTCTTTAGCTGTCTTGCAGGTCTTGATCTTCTCGATATACTCTTTTGACAGTGTCTCAATAATTTTCGTTCTTGCCACTTGATCCAGATTGAAGAGTTTTCTTTCAGCATCATTCAGTTGACTCTTTTTCTTCTCTGGCTTCCTTCTTTCACTGATCTCTGCTTCTGGAGTCTTGCCATCACTTACTCCTTCCCAGTAAAATTTGATAGGCCCTTCCTCCAGAACATCCAGCATCCTATCATGAATGGCTCCAAGATGATTCTCCATTCTGAATTTCCAGTAATCATAGTCCTCTATGGAGAATTTAGGGAGCTTCCTTGTCTTGGATCCACTCTTCTTGTAATAAGCCATATCTACAAGTGGTTAGATAAAATGCACACAAGATTTTCTAAAATGGTTTCTCAGGCTGTGGTCTTCTGAACACACAGCTCTGATACCACTTGTTGGTCCCAAAGGCAGGTTTTGTAGTAAGAAAACCATAAGTTAAGTCTAGAAGGGGGGGGGGGGTTGAAAAGACTTGAGGGAATTCAAAAACCTTTTTGAATTTTAGACTATGTTTAAAAACAGCAGACTACTTGAGATCGTCTGGTTTTGAAAATTGTGCGCTGTGTATTTGAGTGCGGAAGTGTTTTAATGAAAACCTTGTTTGAAGAGAAGTGCACAAATAAAGAACAGGAAATAAATAACATGAGACACGGGAATTTATAGTGGTTCGGAAAAAGGTCCTACTCCACTCTCCACAATCTAATTGGAATTGTAGGGCTCTCCACTAACTTCTCTTACTCACTCACTCATAAACTTCGAGAGTCCAACTCTCTTACAATCAGTCAAAGCTTTAATGGCTATCGACTTCAAACTGCTTCTACAAAGCTTACAAAGGATAAGTATGAAAGAATGGGTTGAGTGCGAGTGAAGATTTTGACAGAGTTTTGGCAAGCTTAAACGCGTATGGATACAATTCATGACCCCTAAGGTGGCTACTTGGGAGGAATTGAACTCACAATTTCTAATGAAATTGTATCCTCCGTCGAAGATGCTCAAGAAAAGGGAAGAGATAAAGAACTTTCGTCAAAGATCAAGGGAAACAATCTCAAATGCTTGGGAAAGATATCAAAGCTTGTTATTAGCATGTCCCCAACACGGATTTAAAGAGAAGGATATCCTCTTGACTTTCACCATTGGCCTCAATGAAATAGAAAAGAATTACTTGAACTCATGTGCCGGTGGATCTGTGTGGACATGAACCGTGCATCAAGTGAATGATATTATTGAGAACATTGCCGCGAATGATTCCTTTCAAAGTGAGACAAGTGCAGGAACGGGTGTTCGGGTTTCCTTGCTAGAAGAAAACATGAAGAATGTGATGTTAATGATGTATGTGAACCAAAATCAAGCCCCACCGCCAATGCAAGTCAATATTATGGAAAGTGTTCCTACACCCGTGCTAAAAATTCAAGAGGAAGTGAGCTATATGGGGAGGCCACAATTCAATAACTCTTCCGAGGCCTTACATTGCACCTCCTTTCCACGAACCTGGAGCCCCTTATCAACATAATCATGGTAATGCTCCTTACAATCCCAACTTTTAGAGGCATGAGAACTTCTCATGCTCTAATCCTAAAGGAGCAATCTAACTACCTCTGGGTATTGATCCTGGTTCCAAGCCACCGAACCATGAAGGAAAGGCAAATGTGGATGAGACTTTAGCGCTTATTTTGAAGAAAATGGAGGATATGAGACTTGAAAATGAAAGGAGACATGAAGAGACGAATAGAAAATCAAATTAAAAGTTTTGAATTTCAAATGGGTCAGCTTGCTACATCATTTAGTCCCCATGTCAATAAAGGTAAGTTCCCTTCAACCACCGAACCAAATCCGAGAGAACATTTCAATTCTATTGTTACTTGTGTTGAATCTTGTGATGAGATGGTGAAGAGTTGTTCTACTGAAAGTTTTAATGATGAATTGGTTGAGGATGCAATGTGTGGTAGGGGGGTTGATTGCCTTGAGAAGAGTAATGAGAGAAGAATGGGGTAGTTGTGAGGATGGAGAAGAGAGAAGAGTGAGTTAAGGAGGAAGGAAATCTAGGGGATGTGGTAAGTTAGGGAGAAGAAGGGAAAGTGGACAAGGAAGTGAAGGTGGAAATTTCGAAAGAATTGAAAGATAAGCTTGATGATAGATTCAAAAAGTTTGAGGTTTTCAAGAAGTTGTATGCCAACATGCCTTTTCACGAAGCCATTGAGCAAATACCCAGTTACACAAGATTTTTTAAAGATGCGTTGGCAAGAAAGAAGAAATTTAATGAACCGGAGATGGTTAAGCTTACAAAGGAGAGTAGTGACTTGATAAGTAAACATCTTCTACAAAAGTTCAAAAAGGAGTAAAGAGATTAAAGCCTTGTGTGATTTAGGAGCAAGTGTCAACATGATGCCACTATCTCTTGCTAGAAGATTGGGATTGCATAATTTGAGGCTAACCTTGATCGATTTGCATTTAGCCGATAGATCTAAGGTGAGGTCAAAATGTGTGATTGAAGATGTGGTTGTTCATGTAGGGAAGTTCATGTATCCCGTTGACTTTGTTGTGCTCGATGTTGAAGAAGATGATGATAATCCTCTCATTTTTGGGAGATCTTTTCTTGCAACTTCGGATGCCTTAATAAATATCAAGCGAGGAGAGGTTACTCTA
>JAPKLY010004737.1:0-13921 GCA_026898435.1 Prunella vulgaris
ACTCCAAAGCATTCAACAATAATTAATTTAGTTTATTAATTCAACACTATTGATGATCGGGCTTCTCCTTTAGGGTCGTCAGCGACCCCAATTGAGAACCCCCAGAACTTGGTGATTGCTGTGCAGAGTGGGATCACTTGTGGGGTCTTTTTGTTTGAGGTGTTACCGGCTATGATTGTGGGGGTGTGTGTGATTGGCAAGAATAAATTTTGAACTTCTTTTCAAGTCACATGCTTCTCAATGCATACAACATCTCTCACCAATAAAGTTCTAAATATCAGTCACTAATTCATATGGCGACTTGATAATCAAGTAAACAAAAACCCGTTTCCGAAGATCCCAAAAGCAACGCAGTTGGTCGGTATCTATATTTGATTAAGAAATAAATAAAGCTGACAATAGACCAGTTAGTGGAATGAAGCCCCAAGCAAGCCACAAAAATATATTTGCTTGTTGTGTTTTAAATGTGTTCTATGCATTCATGATGTTTCCGTATTATATTTTATTGCCGTTGTACTTGTTCAACACAAGAAGCATAATCATGCGCAATAGGTAGACCATCTAAGAGGGATTTTAACTTGCATTACCCTGCTAGTCTTGGTTAAGATACTGCTGACTTAATTTGTCACTCATAAATGCGATATTATCTTATTATGTTATGCATTTGTCAGTGTGGAATGGCTTCACGGTGATGCTAGAAGAACTGCCGTAGGCTTAGATTTTGATGTTGAGGCACTAAACTGGTGCCTGGAGAACAACGTTAACAGAATAGGAGCTGATGTCAGCTCCAGAATATCCCTCCTTCATGGGAATGTCTTGCAACCTCTTGAATCTGAATTGATGATGTTGATTCAGTAGCTGACACTAAATCTCTAAAGGACATTGAGCTACCTGGAAGAGATATAGTGTGTGCTTTTAACTACAGTTGCTGCTGTCTTCACAGTCGGAAAGAGCTGATTATTTATTTCAAGCATGCACTTGGTGCTCTAAGCAAGAAGGGTGGCATATTTGTGATGGATTTATATGGAGGCACGTCTTCTGAGGGAGTTTTAAGGCTTCAGAGAAGATTTACTAATTTTACGGTATGTAAAATGCATTCCTTATGTGGTATTATCTATTGTAAGATTAGCCATAATCCGTTTTTGAATTATGAAATCTCATTTAGGGGGTAGGTCTATTCCATGGTCTCTTTTGGTTTTCTGCCAAATGCTAGTGTTGATTCATCAATCAATTAAATTACAGGATTGCAATGCAAATGTTTTTTATCGCATTACCTATCTTTTGTTATGACAAGGTCTTGTCTCATTCCGGAATCAACAGTACATCTCAACTTTTCATGTAGTGTGAATACATTATCTATCGGTTATGATCAGATTTACTTCATAATATGTGTACTCAACGTGATTTCTTTTTGTCAAACGCGGTTTAAAATTGTTATTATCACTATGTGGTACTTGATTATCTTCTCTCTCCATGACTGTCTGTTTGAAATGCTTATCTTATAACTCTGCTTATGTTTGTGGTTATGATTATATTCTCTAATCCTATAGTAGGATTAAGCTTCATACCGTGTTTTTCGACATACAGCTTAATATGTAAAGTTAAAGAAACTGAATTTCTTCTGGTAATATATCAAATACTTGTAGCAGTCTAATCTTCGTTGCTTGAATTTAGGATTTCTGAACGTCAATTTAGGAGTGGAGTGGGAGTGCTGGAGAATTTATTGCTCAGTCTTGGATATACACATATATCTTCATACATCACCAAGCCTAGAGTCCTTTCAGCAATGATCCATTCCCCCCGTATTATACATGTAACTAACCTTAGCATCCCTTACAGTATGTCTGGGAGCAAGCTGAATTTGACATACTTCAGAGGAAAACAAGAATCAGTCTCCACTACAATCTCCATAAGTAAAAGAGAAAGATTCGAAATGCATTTAGCTACAGCTGGAGACTGTAAGGCCCGTTTCTACTAATTAAAGTGCTTAAAACACTATTCAATTACTAAACTCTTTCTTGCAATATGTAGATGGTCTTTGCTTGAAGTTAAAGATTGCTTAGAAGAGGCTGGCTTTCGTTCGGTGCACTTCTGGATACGCAGTATGCCGTACAGTGAACAAATTAAGTGCACAGATGGATTCTCAGCTGGACGAGAAGTGAAGTATGAAGAGGCTACGAGCTTCCAACAGCAGGAGTCTTGGAATGCTTATGTTGTAGGTTATGCTGATGCTGGGAGCACATGGTCGGTGTATTCATCTGCCCTTCCTATGGTGTCTGGTTATGGTGGTGCATCACAATCGGAGGAATTATTTATAAAAGTGTTATGCCCCTCTAACAAAATTGGGCGTGTTATTGGCAAAGGCGGAAGTTCCATTAAGAGTATAAGGCAAGAAACTGGTGGTCGTGTTGAAGTTGAAGATCCCAAAGCCAGCCACAATGAGTGTGTCATCACTGTGATCTCCTCAGAGGTAGTTCTAAACTTTTTTGATATCCTTGTAAAACTATGCTTTTTGATTTTATTTTTTTTGTTACATTCCTATTACAAGTATATAATTTTGGAGCTTATGCATCTATTATAAGTATATTCGTATTATAATTTTATCTTATTCAGTTCCCTGTTATCATGATGCTATGTCACAGTATGTCGTAACATATCAGTTGAATATATGTGTGTTAAGACTAGTCCACCATTATACTAATAGAGATTTGAAATTGATGAAGTGTCGTCTTCTGGTCGATGTGTATGTATTGTTTACTTTTTGTCCATGCATCAATCTTGTATCAAATTTTTAATGTACATGGAAAGTTCAAATATGACACTATAATAAAAGAAAATTTAATTTATTACTATTAATATTTCATAATTTTATTAGGTGAAGTAGTGAATTAAATATTCAATGAGGGATGCAATTATAGTAATGCATGATAGAGATGTTCACATGTGGTGTTTAAAGATTTGTTATTTTAAACATGATGTTTGCCTATCTTAGATTTGCGGCCCTTATCACTAAATTTATTTGAATAAATTAAGATGCAGTTAAATTCATTTATGCAAGTGCGCTTTGATTATTTTAGGGCCAGGGCCAAACACTGGAAAGACAGTGGCTATAATAGTAGGAGGGGCAGCAGGAGTTGGGTTTTTGGTTATTTGTATGCTGTTTGCAAGATATTTATTGAAGAAAAAAGATGGTGAGCATATTTTTCTTGGTCTTTATGTATGTTTCATGTTGTTTTTATTCAATCTCATGCTTGTACAATGTTACTTTCTGCAGATTACTAGAGCATGTGGACTGTGTGAATTAATTCCAGAGGTTATTTTAAGGTGCAGCTATTTTATCTTTGAAAATACTACACAACCTAGAAAACCACTACTCACTTTCTAAATCTTACAAAGAATGTGGATTCCAGGTTGCTTGATTGTTTTTTAATTAAGTTGGAAATCTAGTGTTACAATGTAGAGAGATTCGTAGAGAAAAGGTCGGTTTCTTTAGCTTGTGTAGCGGTTTTCTTCGTCGTATTAGTGGTCAATTGAATGTTAGGCATGAGAATTTTTGTTATTGGTAACAAATGGAATTCTGTTTCTTGATAATCATATGGCCACCAATTTAAGAAAATTGATAATGTTTTGGCCTGTTATTCAATTTGCCATGTGGTATTTTTTTGTCTGTTTTCTTGCACAAAGATCCAACTCATCGAGGGTCAAAACTGTCATTCTGTTTCTAGCTTTGCTTGTTTAACTCCATTTGATTTGTCCAAAGGGATCTCTCTGAAGACTGATTTTCATTCCCACAATTTTAACATTTAATTCTGCCATGTTTCCACTGACTTGAGGCTTTCAATATGCATTTAGAAAATGTAATGTATCTGATAGGTTTAAACTTAGATGGATGTACCCCTATCTTTATAAGACACTTCAACATGCTCATTACGGTATTGCTCCTTGCTCGCCTGTTTTATAATATGTATAATATGAATTTAATTGTCTTTATCGCTATTGTCTATCGCTCTGTCTTGAGTCACTGAAAAAATAAAAACACACATTTTTAGTGTTGTTATTTCTTAAAGATATTAAAAGAACATGTAAACATTATCATATATATATATATATATTTTGCTATAAGAATTAAATGTGCCACTAATTGTGTTATACATCTCTCATCAAATTAAAAACTACTATTTGAGATTCCAAATATGACTTGTTGTGACATGAATCTATTAAGTTCTAATCCTTAATGGAAATATGCACAGCTTATTTTGTGTCTAGTATAATCCTGCATAAAATAATAAATTCAAACTAACCATTATATTGTTATAATTGATATCTTTCAAGGAAAAAATTAGTTGCAATGCCCTAATCTCATAAACATCATCCGTAGCATTTTGAATGCTTGCGGGCTCGCCTTCTTCCTCATCGTCATCCATTTTCATGCACAACCCTAGCTGTTCTAATGGATTACTGCCTCTAAATTTGAAACTCCCAAAGGCATCCTGTGAGTGGTCAGGACTCGTTTCGTCCACAGAACTGGGTACGGATGGTCCGCAGCATCTCCAAATCTTCAAGAAATCGTGAATTTTCATTGATTTCAACTGTCTTCTCCATCTGAGCAGATAAATAATTTCCGAGATGAAGCCACAGGGGAGGATGGATATAACAAGTAAAATATGCACAATCAAACTTGGGTAACCTTGAGCAACGCTTCTGGAGCTGCTTCTCTCTCAACCTCTCTCCTCCTTTTTTCTTCAGCTGCAGCGTCTGCTTCTGCTCGCCTTCTAGCATCTTCTGCAGCTTTGGCTTAAGCTTTAACTGATCAGCATAGAAATATGTTGGCAAAAATTAGATACAGAGGCTAAATGACAATCCATGACCTCAAATACAATGCAATAAGTACAGAATGAAATGCTCACGTAGTCATTCACATTGGAATAGGGAAATGAGCTTAGCATTTTTTAGACAAGTTGGAGCACAGCATACTTATCATAATAAAAGTGCAGCTTCTTCGTAGGAAACCTCAGCACTTGGACATAACTTTGTGATTGAATTCATATTTCATGTACTTGTCCCATAAGACATGACAAAAGTAATCTTTTCCAACAAATGATATGGCTCTTCCAAATAATCTGCTCATATGAACAAAAGAATGAGTGTTATTATTAGACAAAGACTTCTACGCTACGATCGAAGTATCTAAATCATCTGCAGAAGAGCTTCAGTTTATACTAGTTAAAGCTAAAACTTCAAGTCTTGGTTACATTGATTAGCTTCAAGTAATGTGATGTCCATCAGGCAAAGTTCAGACGAGAACATGTTAAAAGGTTGACGCATGCAGGTAACGTGATGATGTGTAATTTTACTGACTGAAAGTTATTTCATATTGGTAGAAAACCCAAAAAAATGTATCGTTCTAAATTTTGGTACCTCATGCAGATTCACATTTGAAATATTTTTATATGATTTTAACACATTCTTCAAGTCCCAGAAGAAGGTTCTCAATTCGTTCTAGCCTTGAAAAGCAAGTGAGATTCACAGAGTGGAAGTAGCACGGTTCTCCATTATATAATTTAATAACATGAAATGAAGTACAATAAGAGAGACAAATTAATGGATATAAGTTGTGCAATGTGGTATAATGAAGGGTTCATGTTAAAAACGTCAAGAAAATTCTTCAGATCTACTCAAACAATTTACACCCACTTTCGTAAATATGCTGTATGCAAGCCCCTAATTGCGCCAAATTACACCATTCTCTTGCATGCACTATGAATTAATGTTCTTAAGAAATTGGAGGCCTGTTCATGATTGTACAAAGTTTTATTCAGGAAAGGGGGGAAAAAAGAGTGGCTAGCTATGTTTTAAAAAGCGGAACCGGACGTTGAACCGGACACCTTAGAAATTTTGATCGGACCGGGTTCGATCGGTCGGACCGTAAATAAAGCGGTTGAGCCGGTATGATGTCATAATTATATAAATATATATTTAATATTAAAATAAATCTACCAAATATCATACAAATATTAAATATGAAGCTAAATCCACCACAAATCTAACAAATTAAGAATCGAAAATTTTAACATTTAGGAAAAAACACGGGAAATAAATATCATGAGAAAGTTGGGCCCAAAAAAATAAACATATATATAAATTAGAAAGTTGGGCCCAAATTTCATTAATGGCCCATGAGACCTATATCTAAACCTAAAATTTCAGAAACCCACTTATCCACTGTATTCTTGTTCTCTTCCTCCAGCGGCTGCCTCCTCGCCTCAACCTTAACCACCGCCTCCTCGCCTCAACCTTAACCACCGCCTCCCGTCTATTATACTCTTTGTAGTCTTGTTCTCTTCTAGTCTTCTTCCACGGATTTTCAGCGGCCAGACATCGCTAGAGGAAACGCGCCGCCGCTGCTGGAGGAAACGTGCCGCCGCCGCTGTTGGAGGAAACACAGCCGCCACCGCCACCACCGCCACCGCCACCGCCAGCCGCCACCGCCACCGCCACAGCCAGTCTTCTTCAATTTTTTTTTTTAAATTTAACTCCTAGCCGCCGGTTCAAAGGGTCGAACCGAGACCGGTTCGACCCGTTTATTTCCGTTTTTGGCAGGTTCTCGAGCGGCTCAATAGTTGGGCGGTCCAAAGCTTTAGAGCCGTACGTTACATATCCCGGTTCGCGGTTCAACCGGTCGGACCGGCCGGTCGGACCGGATTTTTAAAACATAGGTGGCTAGGACTGATCATAAGAGTGGCTAGGACTGATCAACTGCCTAATTCTTAACATTTTCAACAATTTAGGCAAACAATGCATAAAGAAGTATCATCAGGATCAAAGCCATCATAACAAACAGCAATACTAACCAAATAGAAATTAGAGAGAAAGCCTAAAAATTCAGAACCTTAATCATCAAGATATTGCACGAGGAAACCAGTCCCATGACAAAGTAAAAACAAGAACATAATCATAAGCAAAACCCTCTACAAAACAGAAAACATTTATCCAATAAATGGCTCAAACAAAATGGGAAAAAACACATGAATTTCCCAAAAATTACCTTAAGAGCCTGAGAAAAACGTCTGCGGCTCCGGAGGTCGAGGGCGTGGACTCTTCTTCCCTCGGCGACCCACTGATCGAGCACCCGAACGACTTCGATGTCTCGCCTAACGGGGCTGATTCTAGAAAACAAGTGTCTACTCCTCGAGGTGGAGTGCTTTGGTGAATTTGCATCACGAACAGCAACTGTGCCTGCGGTGCAAGATAATTTCTTTCTAAATTTAGTGAACATGCTCTATTCTGTTCAAGGCTGCACAGGGAATTCATGGAGGATTAAGATTTGGACGGCGAACTCTTCTCTTGAGTACAATTGGAAGAATTGAATCTTGAAATTGGATGTATATTTGGGGATTAGGTTACTCCAATGGTGTAAGAATTAATTTTAAAAATATAAATTTTAATTTGATTAAAATATATTAATATATAATAATATTTTAATTAAAAGGATAATTTTGTAATTTTAATTTTATTTAATAATATTAATTAATTTTTTAACAGTGCGATCGCCTTATGCATAGTGCAATCGCCCTAGTTGAAAGTGCAATCTCTTCAAAATAATATTGTACGTTGGATCATGAATCCAACGGTATTTAGGGGGTTTACTGGCGTCAGGGAGGGCGAAGCCTTCCTGACCGTAGAAGACCCTTTTAACATAGTATGTTAAGAACGATACATTGTAGCTACAAAAGATGTAGTACTCTAAGAAATACTATAGTACAATCATAAAAATTCGCTATAGTGCAACACAATATGTATAGTATTGTAAGATATTTAATAGTGCTACCACAATATATATAGTATAGTAAACAAGTCTATAGTGCAGAAGCATATTACAGTTGCGTCTCGCCGAAAAATATGATCGGTTGAAAAACTATTAGTTGTGTGATAGCCTGAAATATTGCCTAAAATTATCGTCGCTGGAAATATAGTCGTCTAAAATATTACCAGAAAATATGGTCGCCGGAAATATAGTCGCCGAAAATATTGTCGGAAAAAATGGTCACCGGAATTGCCGAAAAATATGGTCACTGAAAAACATAGTCACCGGAAAATATGATTGTCGGATATATAGTTGCCAAAAGTATTAAATGTGTTGCTTTTTGTCATTTTGACACATTTTTCACCTCAATGTAATATTTAAAAGTTTGATCACCTAGTTGTATTTTGACTCATATAATTGCAGCCCTATGTAATACACCCTAAATTTTACATTTTTGAATAATATGTCATTTTAAGAAAGTAAAAAAATCTTTTAGTTTGGTATATAGTCAAATTGCATCCAATCTTGCCGAACCTCATCGTTTTTTACACATGTCTTAGGATAATTGTGAAATGTTTAATGTTATGGGACAGTGTTCAAAAAATTAAATGATGCCTTATTGAAAAAATTAGACGTAAGATGAGAAATGTGAAAAATTAAGGGACTAAATTGATATTTTAAAACTAATTTGAGATAATTTTCTAAATAGGGGAAAATTATAGGATAATTTTTTTTCTCTTTAATGGTTACTAAACTCTCATTTATGTTTGTTTATTATTCTATATATTTAATTCCACATTTTCAAATACACTTGAAGTTATGGAAAGGCGCCGAAAGACAACTGGTTTTAACCCCCATTGTCTTTTCCCAATGACATAAGTTTTCTTTTAAAATATTTCTTTTAAAAGCAAAGGGGGTATATAAGTGATATTTAGAAATTTTATTTATCTCTTTCTCACTCTCGCACTCACTAAAAACCCTTCTCACTCTCGCTAGAAACCCTCTGTTGGTCCCGAAATGAGTAAATCAGTGTATGGGGGGGAGGGAATACACTGATGTCAGATTTTCCCGAAATCCTCAGGAAAATGCACTTTCAGGCTTAGGCAGGAAGATCTTGATGTGTTCACAAAACTGATGGTCCACATGGGCAGCAGGGACAGATCAATATGGAACCATATAGGCTAAGTCTTAGTAAAGTACTCTCAGAAGCTCAGTAGAGATAACCCACCTACTGACCACTTTGACAAGTCAGTCAGTTGGATAGCTATCTCAGTAAGCTAGAGTACGTGCAGAAAGTGAGCCCTTAAATTTTTCTACTCGTTTTTAGTTCCTGAAAACTTTGATCAGTATTGCTTTGGAAACCGTGATTAAGGCTGGTGCACAAATTTAAGTATTAAAAGAATTGGTTCCTCCTGACAGTTTTAAAACTGATGCCATGTTCAGTTTATAATGATGACAAGTATGATCCTGAACAATAATGTAAATCAGCATACAAGGGACTTTTTAACGAGGTTCGGAGATAACTAACTCCTACGTCCACGACCTGATTTAACAGGAAGCTACCCTCTACCACTGAGGATAGGAACTTATTTTTAACGTGCCAAGGTGCACGAGTAGCCTTCTTCCTCTCTTAGGAAGCGACCTCTGGGCGTTTTACAAGTCCCAGTCCTTCTAACCAACCTTCTCACAAACTGAGGGGTTTGGTATTCTAGTTTCCAACTAGGGTGTGTTAATCCTTCTAACAAAACAGTACTAAGGATAGGATTAACACTCTAAGCAATATACAGATCAGATTCCTACTACAACACTAGGGAAATTTAAAACTTCAGAGTGTTGCTTCAAATATGCTTTGAGTGCTTGGAATATTGAGAATGCTTTCACTTGGAAATTTCCCGTAACCTTGAATGGGTGCAAGGTGATCTGTATTTATAGAGAGATTTGAAAAGATCTATTGGAGGAGATCTTTTCAAATCTACCTATATAAGGTAGGTCCAGACTTTGGTTGTCCTTGACTGATATTTTCCATACTAAGTATGGCAATTCTTTGATCTGTCGCCTGCAGCTCTGAGGAGCATTAAATGCTGCGCAGTCTCCGTACTTACATGTCGCCTTCTCACTAGTCATTTGTCAAACGGTTAGTTTGTCGGCTTTGACTTTGTTAAACCTTGTACATTTATAACTATGAGTTCCTCGTTCTTTACTCAGAATAAATGTTTGTCTTTATTACGGAGATGCTGACATTCTCTTTGTTCCTCATACTCCATTTCATGTGTAACCTTGCCTTGTCAGGACTTACAAGTATCAGTTAGACTGATACTAAGCCCAAGTCAGGACTTATGAATATCAAAAGTGACATTCAGCCTGATCAAGGTTACACTAGCCCTTCACTGATGGAGTCCTTCCCTGAGCATGCTTAGTGTACTCAGTATGGACATCATCAGTGGTTGTCTTCAGGATGGCTTCCACATAGCTTCAGGAGTCTTTTCAGGTTTCTCAGGTTCAGCTTCAGAACCTTCAGGGTTGGAAAACACTTCTGACTTCACACTTTTGGGACGTCACCATCAGTCTTCAATCTTCAGTACGTTCCCGCTTAACTGAATACCTGTAAATAGAAAAACTCTATTCTAACCTGACTATCCTGAAACTATCATCCTGATGAACTATACTTAGTCAAATTCATCAATGGGTTTTGGGATCTAATCAAAATACTTAAGATTGTCCCAACACCCTCTCTTCATCGTTCATCACCGGGAGACACCACCATCAATTTCTCAGGCGCATCTCTGCTGTCAATTTCTCAGGCGCATCTCCACCGTCAGTTTCTCAAGCGCATCTCCATCGTCAATTTATCAGGCGCATCCCCCACTTTCAATTTCTCAGGCGCATCTCTACCTTTACCGTCAACCACCGCCGTGATTCGAGTGTGTCGTCTAGCGCCTAAGTAAGCTAGGCCTAACTTCTTTTTCTACATCTAAAACCTAGATGCCCTAGTTTCTATTGTCGATTACTCCTTTTTCCCTTTAAAGCTGAGACTCCTGTGTATACGGTAATTGTTACTAATGTTCGTTCAAGAATTGATCTTGAAAATGGGGTCGAAATTTTGTACTTAGCTGGATTCCAAAAATTTCAATTTACAGAATTTTGCTTGCTTATTATAATATTATGGGCATCGAGGGTATCATGTTTCGCTTACTTTGTTGCTGCTCATATTCTAGGCTTGAAAAAATTTTCTTGGTTGCTCTTTTGCTGCTCTGTTTCTATTTTTCAATTTGGAAGTTTGGATTGGTTTGAGTATCCATTTTTATCCACTGACTTTAAGAATGTTCATATTGTATGGACTATACCTAGTTTTCATCGATTGGTTGTGAACGTAATTATGATAGATATTGTGAATCATAGGGTACTATTGGCAGATTCTCCTATTTTCAGAGGGTTGCTCTCTGAAAACTAGGTTGCTCTCCTGTGAATCATAGGGTTGCTCTCTGAAAACTAGGTTAGTCTCCCTCTAACTGGCAGGAGAAGCTGTTAAAAGTTATTTTCAAAGAAGCCAAAGCCACAACTTTTTTACATTGTTTTGTAATTTCGTATTAGGATGGAAAGAAGCAGGGCCTTGAAGAGAACAAAAGTGGACATCAACTGCTAGTCTTTTGCTGAATCGAATCTTTTTACCTTCCAGGTAATATATATCCTTTCCTTTTATCTGCGGAATGTTTTTTCTCTTACTTTCACATCACAAAAACATATATATTAGATTGGTTCCTTATTATTGTTATTTGGTATTAGTTCTTGAGATGTCTATCTATAAGTATCAATTATCTACTGAGGAGTCTATCTTTGAAGAGTATGAATTTTCAGGAGTCTACAGGGAATCTTTACTTCTATTTTTTTCTTAGGATGCCCTTCATCTACCCCCATTCATATATCATGTGATAATAGCACTGCATTCAGCCTTGCAACACTACTATGCAAGATTTATTGTCGGAACATTTTGTGTACATGTCAGCCACTTTATTTGGCTAAAAAGAATACTTTTGAATTCTATCTACTTTAGTTCATGTTGATGACGTAATTATGTGTTGGGAGTAATAGTGAAATGTGCTGCAGGAATTCTTTCACAAAGCATTTCTTTTACTAACATATAGGTCCTGCCTATTTCATTTTAGTTGGTAAAAATCTAGCACCTTGATTTTGGTGGAGTAATTAGTAATTTTTAGTGCTAATTGTTAAGTACCTGGTTTTGATTAGATTTTGATATGTGCAAAACATATATCTTATTAATTTGTTACTAATAATTCCTGTAAGATTTAATGGCTAAGGAAGTTATAGGTGTAAAAGGGAAGTCTACAGCTGTATAGTTGCTTAAACTACAGCAAGACAAGACCTTGCATCTGTAATATTATTCCTACAACTAAAATTGAATTTGCAGGAACTTGCAGCTGTAATGTTCAAGAACCTACAACTGAGAAGACTGTTTGAAGATTAAAGTACAAGATTAAGGACTGATGAAGATTTTCAAGACCCTTAAAACTCAAATTAGTGAAGCACTTATGCACTCACTAGAGAATACTTAAGGATGCATTTATCATAAAGAAACTGGATGTTTAATGAAGATTAATTAAAAGTCAAACTGGAATTATGAGGATAAAGACAATTAGTACTATCAGTACTATTCTAAGTGAAGAGGGAGGACCACTTCACACATGTAAAGGCTATAGAGAGAAAGATGAGCCTTATCTAGAGTTCAAATTTGAATTCTCCAACGGAGAAGACATACCTCTTCATCTATAAATAGAGGAAGATTTCAGAGGAAATGACCACAACAACCAGAGTATTCAAGCATTCAATCTGAGCAAGTCTACAGCCAACAATTCTGAGAGAGAGAGAGAGAGAGAGAGAGAGAGAGAACTTTCTTATTTTTCATCCTATGTGATTCATAAGATAGTTGGTTAGGATTTTCTTAGTAAGAATCACATTTTGTTATTGTTCCCTCACACACTTTAAAATTCTACTTAGTGTAGATATCTCTTTGTGCGGTTTTTAACTCTTTGTGAATTTATATTTTGAGTGAATAGGTTAGAGTATTCTCTTGCTTAGAATAGAAATCTGAGTGAATCTAGTTTTGAGGGGGAATTACTTGTATTGATCTTTGTGATCATTTCTTAGTGAATTTGGCACTTGAGTAGTGTAACAGTGGATGTAGGAGGTCTAATTCACTACTACAAAAAATACTTTGCATAGCTCTCCTTAGAGAGCTCATTAGCAAATGAGCTCTCTAAGTGCTCACTTAGAAAGCTCATTTGCTATTGAGCTTTCTAAGTAAATATGAAAATAATTTTAAAAAAAAGAAAAAATCTTACAAAGCGGTTATAAACCGCTGCACAAAATTAAAAAAATAAAAAAAATTAACAGCTTAGAATGCGGTTTAGAAGGGATATAAAGCATTAAACCAGTTCAGAACCGCTGTGAGTTGCAGCGGTTAAAAACCGCTATGGGCTTTAAGCCCAAGCCCAATTTTTAATTCCATTATTTTTTAACCTAAAGTTATCTCTGTTGGCTACTACTTTTTTAATTCATTCCAACGTCCCTTCCTTTCATTCCATTTTTTCTTTCGGCAAAGACAACCCTCCCACAAAATCCCTTGATTTACAGATGGACATGGAATACTTCTCCCCATCCATGGACATGGAATACTTCTCCCCATCCGCTGCGAAGGACGCCGCCGCTGTGAAGGCTGCCGTCAATGCTAAGGCCGCCGCTCGCTGCTGAAGACTGCCGCCGCTGCTGAAGGGCGCCGATCTCCACCGCCACTGAAGATCGCCACCGCCGCCGATCTCAGCAGCTGAAGGCTGCACGTCTGGAAACGGTGTAGATCTAAGCTGCATGTTTGAAAACGGTAATTTTAGTGAAAGATCCATTATTAATTTGTAGTAGAACATATGTATATTAAAGATCCAGAAAATTATTTCTATATCACTCCTTCCTCTTCTCTTTCTTCGTTTGTTGATTTGTGTGCAGATGAAGCTTCATTTTGTTGTAATCTTGAGAGGAAAGCGTAAAGCAAAAGTAAAGACACAGTATTGATGACCCAGTTCGTCACGGAGTGACTACGTCTGGGGG
>JAPKLY010004738.1:0-13916 GCA_026898435.1 Prunella vulgaris
CAACTGAGCTCAGAAGAGCTCTTAGCGACCAAACAAGTTTCAGGAGAGCTGCTCTTGAAGTCAGTAAAATAAACATTGCCCCTCCTGACACCTGTAATCAGAACCTGCAGTGTAGATTTGTCCTTCACAAGACATATGTTAGATGAAAATTCTACACTATATCCTCGGTCACAGAACTGACTGACCGAGAGCAAGTTATGTCTCAGTCCCTCAACATATACAATCAGTACACGGACAGAGCCAATAACAAGGGTTCAGAATCCTCTGGTGAAACCCTTAGAGTTATCACCAAAGGTTACCTGCGGGCCATCCTGAGCCACATAATCCTAAAGGAGATCACGAGAACCGGTAATGTGCCTGGAACACCCTGAGTCCAAGTACCAATCCAGCTTCTGATCCTCCCTCCTCTTCTTGTAGCCCGCAGAGACCTGAAAAGAATCAGGCTTCAGGTATCCATCTCGTATTGGGTCCTACAGTGTCAACCATACCCTTCGGGATCCAGATTTGTTTAACAATTCTGATGGCATCAGAAGTGTAAACCTGTCTCCCCGAAAAATCAACATACACTGTCCTCTTCTTCCTTTGTGCCTGGGAAGTTGAGGGTGTATGTGTGTCAGCCTGAGGTTTAGGAGCCCTAGATTGATTCCTGGGGGCGGGCCTCCTGTTCCTCCTTGGCCTGGGTGCATTGGGCTGAGTTTAGTCCTGGGAAGGAGCAGCTCGGGCCTGACCTCTTGGCACTTGAGGTCTGGCCTGAATGTTTTCAGAGTCAGGTCTCCGTTGCCTTTCAGGGGCGACTTGGTTTGTCCTTCTCCTTTGGGGATTGGGACGTTCCTGATGGGCCCTGTGCCCTGCTTGAGGCCTCTGGACCTCAGTAGTCCTTGGCCTTGCTTGAGGTTCCCTCTGGCCTAAGTTCCTTCTACCCTGAGCATTCTGAGGCCTAGCCTGAGAGGTGTTGGGGGCTTAATTCTTTTCAGCCTGAGGGTTCCTAGGCTGAGCCTTGGAATTCCTTTGATCCTTCTTCCTCGGCTCAGGATGAGGAGTCTGGGCCTTTCCCTTAGGTTTTGGCCTAGATTCCTCAGTCCTTTGTCTGACAGGTTCAGGCACTTTCTCGTTCCCTTTGCCTTTATACTGACGAGCAAACTTGGGCTCTTGTCGTCAGTTAGGGCAGGGACAAACTTCTTCTGAGAGTTGCTCCCTGAAGTACCTCTCCTTTTCTTGCCCTTTGGGTCTTTAGAGGTATGGGGCCTAACCCAGCTTTAGCACCATCGGTTAGCTGAGAGAAATTTTTTAACTCATCAACCACTTGGGTAGATGTGTGTAACATCTTCAGATTTTCCTCAAGGTGCTCATTCTGCTTTTTCAGGGCCTTAATTTCAGCGGTGTGTTGAAGCACCAGTTCCTCATGAGCTTTCTCTTTTGAGATCAGCTCAAGATCCCAAGCAGTTTGCTCAGCACAGAGGCGAGCTTGCCACTCAGTTTCGAACATCACTCTCAGAGCAATTCGTTCAATCATCAACTGTTCCTGAGCGAGGTACAAATCAGTGTCACGAGTCTCAATCAGCGAGCTGAGTACACCTTTCAGTCTTTCAACCTCCAGTGGAGTTTCATCATGCTTATTCCGAGCATGAAGCAACTCTTCTTGAAGATTTACTAGTCTGAAGGATTCCACAGTATCTCTCGTTCTGAGAGACTCAGTTAACCGATCATTCTCCCCACTCAGTTAGAGCGAGCTGAAGGTCGAGTTCTCCTACTGAGTCTGAGCTAAGCTCAGGTGAGTGATCAGGAGAAGAGGCAGAAGAACATACCTCATCATCTGCCATTAGACAAAGATCATCACACTCCTCATCAGAAAAGAGTTCAGGGGATCGGTGTCCTGGGCCATCAGAGTCTGAGGAATCCTCAGCAAGCATCGCTCTCCGGTCTGAAACCCTGAGCTCTCTCTTGGCTCTCCGATCTTCTCGCTCATGAGCACTGAGCTCCGGACAATCATACTGATAATGTCCGGTTTTCTTGCAGTGGTAGCACTGATCTACATCAGAAGCAAACTTCTTGTCAGTGTACCTCTTATCTGGCGACTCCCTCCGGCTCCCTGATGTCGTTCAGGTTTGGAGATGGATCTTCTGGGCTCAGTGTCGTCTCTTCTCTTCTCATCTCTGCGCCGCTCAGGCTCATCACGATCTCTCCTAGAATCAGAACCCCTCATCTCTTCCCTCCGGGGGCTCGATCTTCTGGGGCTGGAATACCTGTGATCACAACTGTCAGTATAAAACTTCTTATACCTGCCGAAACAAGAGTTCAGCTTCTCGAATCGTCGTTCCATCAGGCTGTATTCCAAGGCCAACTCATCCTTGTTCATGTCCTTCAGAGACTTAGAGCCATATCCAGCCTCAGGCTCAGGAGCAGCTTTAAGAGCCACACTCTTCTCCTTTTCAATTGTCTTCTCCTTACTACCTTCTTCACTGACAGAACCATTCTTCTTCCTCTTATAGAGGTCGAATTCCAGAGCCTTTAACTCTGAGAATAGGTGAGAGTGAGTAATGTTAGTGAGATCCTGAGTGTTCTTCAACAAGATCACTCATGTGTCCCATCTTTCAGGGAGACAATTCAGGATTTTAGAAGACACCTCCCTCTTGGGAAATTCCTTCCCAAGGGTTGCTAGCTCATTCATCATCTTAATGAACCGAGCTTCCATCTGATCGATGGACTCGCCCTCTAACATCCGGAAGGCCTCAAACTTCCTGATCGCAAGATCTCTCTTGTTTTCCTTGATCTTCTCTGATCCCTCACTCATCTCCCTCAAGGCATCCCAGATCTCCTTTGCCGTCCTCAGGTGCATGAGCCTGACCGAATTCTCGTAAGAAACGGTGTGGAGTATAATGTTCTTAGCAACATTATCTAGTCCGATTTGCTTAATCTGATCAGGATTAAGCGCGGACCTCTCCACTTCTTCATCTCTGGCGGCTGGAACAAGAACATTGCCAGCAACGGGCCAGGACGTCTGAAGATTCCTCATGAATTTGATCGGACCTTACTCAATCACCAATGGCATCTGATCATGGATGGAGTAGAGATGTGTGAGTACCCTGAATTTCCAATAGTCATAATTATCAATAGATAATTTAGGAAGACTGCCTTCAAGGCGCTTAGAACCGGATGCCAGGATATGCAAGTTTTCAGAAACAGATCTATTTAGTAGACCACCAAAAGTTTCACCTCTGAAACTGTTGGTAACCAAAGTCAGTGGTCTTTTGAACCACTGCTCTGATACCACTTGTTGGTCCCAAAATGAGTATAATCAGTGTATGGAGGGGAATACACTGATGTCAGATTTTCCCGAAATCTGAGGAAAATTCTCTTTCAGACTTAGTCTGGAAGCTCATGAACTGTTCAGTCTACTGATGGTCCTCAAGGGCAGTAGGGACGGATCAGTGAAGAGCCAAATAGGCTAAGTCAGAGTTGTGCTCTCACAAGCTCAGTAGAGATAACAATCCTACTGACCGCTCGGTAGCTAGTCAGTTAGGCTACTATCTCAGTAAGCTCAGAATAGTGCGGAATGTGATCCCTTAAGTGTTTACTCATTTTAGTTCTGAAAACTTTATCAGTTTACTTAGTGGAAACGTGGTTAAGGCTGGCGCACAGTTTAATTATCAGGATGACAAGTCAGTCCTAATGGTTTTTTTTCAGAAAACATGCAAGTATACTTCAGTTTAATATGATGACAGTTTATGATCCTGAGCAGAATAGTAAATCAGCACACAAGGGTCTTTTAACGTGGTTTGGAGATAACCAACTCCTACATCCACGACCTGATTGAACAGGAAGCTATCCTCAAAGCCCTGAGGATAGGTACTTGGGTTTTACGTGCCAAGGGACATGAGTAGCCAACTTCCTCTCTTAGGAACTGACCCCTGGGTGGTTTTACAAGTCCCAGTCCTTCCTACCAACCAACTCACAACCTGAGGGGTTTGGTATACACGTTTTCCAACTATTTTGTATTGATCCCTCTAACAAATCAAATCTAAGGATGGGATCAATACTCTAAGCGAATAATACAGAGGAGATTCCTACTACAACACTGGGGAAATTTAAGTTTCAGAGTGTTGTTTCAAATCAACTTTGAGTGCTTGGAATCTTGAGAGTTTCTCTTGGAAATTTCCTGTTAGCGTTAAATGAGTGCAAGGCTCTCTTATTTATAGGGAGGTTTGAAATAGATCCGTTGGAATTGATCCGTTTCAAACCTTCCTATTTAGGGTAGGTGAAATCTGTGGTTGTCCTTGTCTGACATGGACCATACCTAGTATGGTAAAGTTTCTGATCCTCCGCCTGCACCTCTGTGAAGCATTAAATGTGTTTCAGTCTCCGTACATACGTGTCGCCTTTTTACTGGTCCTTAGTCCAACAACTAGTTTGTCAACATTGACTTTACTGAACCTCGTACATTTATAACACTGAGTTTCTCGTTCTTTACTCAGCATAAATGTTTGTCTTATGTTGGAGACTCTGACATTCTTTCTGCTTCACCAGACTTCCATTCACACGTGTAACCTTTGGGTCTCAGGACTTACAAGTATCATGTTAACAGATACTAGGCCCAAGTTAGGACTTAAGAACATCAGTGAGACGTTCAGCCTTATCAAGGTTACACTGAGCCTTCACTGACAAAGACTTTCCTGAGCATGCTTAGACTACTCAGTTCTGTAGGGTCCGAGGTCTTCTTCAGGATAAATTCTAGGCATCTTCAGGACTTTTTCAAGGATTTTCAGGTTCAGTTTCAAGTTGATCAGCTTCAGTGATCAACCCTTCAGGATTGGACATGTCTTCAGACTTCAAACATCAGGAACGTCTTCCATCAGTCTTCACTCGTCAGTACGTTCCCTCTGAACTGAATACCTATGAATAGAAAATCTATTCTAACCTATCTATCCTGAGCCTATCATCCTGATGAACTATACTAAGGCAAATTCATCAAGGGGTTTTGGGATCTAATCAAAACACTCCTGATTGTCCCAACGGTTGATTAGAAGGACTGGGACTTGTAAAAACGCCCAGGGGTCAGTTCCTAATAGAGGAAGTTGGCTACTCGTGTCCCTTGGCACGTAAAAACTAAGTACCTATCCTCAGGGTTTTGAGGGTAGCTTCCTGTTAAATCAGGTCGTGGATATAGGAGTTGGTTATCTCCGAACCACGTTAAAAAGACCCTTGTGTGCTGATTTACATTCTTGCTCAGGATCATTATTGTCATCATACTAACCTGAGCATTCTGCATTATTTTGATCTTCAGGCTGAATCAATCATCCTGACCTTTAAAATTGTGCACCAGCCTTAACCACCATTTACTAAGAAAACTCAGAGAAAACGCTTTCAGAAACTAAAACGAGTAGAAACTAAGTGCTCACATTCCGCACGTACTCTAGCTTATTGAGATAGTAGTCCAACTGACTTCTTTCGAGCAGTCAGTAGGTTTGTTATCTCTACTGAGCTTCTAAGTGCACAACTCACACTCAGCCTATCTGACTCCATTACTGACTTGTCCCTGCAGCCCTTGCGGACTATCAGTTTTGCTGAGTAACATCAGGATCTTCCTGACTGAACGTGTTAGAGCATTTTTCTGAACTTTTGGAAAAATATGATATCAGTGTATTCCCCCCATACACAGATTATACTCGTTTTGAGACCAACAAGTGGTATCAGAGCAGTGGTTCAAAAGACCACTGACTTTGTTTACCAACAGTTTCTGAGGAGAAACTTTTGGTGGTCAACTGAACAGATCTTTTTTCTGAAAACTTGCATATCATGGCATTCGGTTCTAAGAACCTTGAAGGCAGTCTTCCTGAGTTCTCTATTGATAACTATGATTATTGGAAATTCAGGGTCCTTGCACATCTCTATTCCATCCATGATCAGATGCCCGAGGTGATTGAGCATGGTCCTATCAGATTTATGAGGAATCTTCAGACCACCTGACCGGTAGCTGGTAATGTCCATGTTCCGGCTGCCGGAGATTATCTCGTTGAGAGGTCCGTGCTTACTACTGATCAGATTAAGCAAATCTAACTGGATAATGTTGCGAAGAACATTATACTCCACACCATTTCTTACGAGAATTCGGTCAGGCTCATGCATCTGAAAACCGCAAAGGAGATCTAGGATGCACTGAAGGAGATCAGTGAGGGTTCTGAAAAGATTAAAGAGAACAAGCGGGATTTGGCTATCAAGAAGTTTGAGGCGTTACGGATGTTGGAAGAAGAGACCATCGATCAGATGGAAGCTCAGTTCATTAAGATGATGAACAAGTTAGCAAACCTTGGGAAGGACTTTCCCAAGAGGGAGGTGTCGTCTAAAATCCTGAACTGTTTCCCTGAAAGATGGGACACAGGAGTGATCTTGTTGAAGAACACTCAGGATCTCACGAACATTCTTTACTCTCACCTCTTCTCAGAGTTAAAGGCTCTGGAATTCAACCTCGATAAGAGGAAGATGAAGGGTGTTGTCAGTGAGGATGTGACTGAGGAAACGACACCTGAGAAGGAAAAGAGCGTGGCTCTTAAAGCAATTCCTGAGCCTGAGGCTGGATCTGGCTCGAAATCACTGAAGGACATGAACAAGGATGAGGTAGCCGCGGAGTACAGCCTGATGGCACGACGTTTTGAGAAACTGAACTCTCGATTTGGCAGGTATAAGAAGTTTTATACTGACACCCGTGATCGCAGGTATTCCAGCCCCAGGAGATCGAGCCCCCGGAGGGAAGAGAGGAGGGATTCAGATTCCAGGAGGGAGAGAGACGAGCCTGAGCGGCACAGAGATGAGAAAAGCTCCAGAAGGAGACACGACGCTGAACCCAGAAGATCCAGCTCCAAACCTGAACGATCATCAGGGAGCAGGAGGGAATCGTCAGATAAAAGGTACACTGACAAACCTGGTCTTTCTAATGTAGATCAGTGTTACCACTGCAAGAAGACCGGACATTATCAGTATGATTTTCCGGAGCTCAGTGCTCACGAGAGAGAAGATCGGAGAGAAAAGAGATATCTCAGGGCATCTGATCGGAGAGCGTTGGTTGCTGAGGATTCCTCAGATTCAGATGGCCCAGGACGCCGACCCCCAGAACTCTTCTCCGAAGAAGAGTATGATGATCTCTGCCTGATGGCAGATGATGAGGTATGTTCTTCTGCCTCTTCTCCTGATCACGCACCTTAGCTTAGCTCAGACTCAGAAAGAGAACTCGACCTTCAGCTCGCCCTAGAGCAATTGATGGTTGATTTCTCAAGGCTGCAGGAGACTCATATTCACACAGTGGATGTGAATGCACAACTGAGTGGGGAGAATGATCGGTTAACTGAGTCTCTCAGAATGAGAGATACTGAGGAAGCCTTGAGGTTAGTAAACCTCCAAGAAGAGTTGCTTCATGCCTGGAATAGGCATGATGAAACTGCAATGGCGGTTGAAAGACTCAATAGTGTAATCAGCTCACTGATTGAGACTCGTGACACTGATTTATTCCTTGCTCAGGAACAACATATGACTGAGCGGATTGCTTTGAGAGAGATGTTCAAAACTGAGTGGCAAGCTCGCCTTAGTGTGGAGAAAACCACTAGGGATCTTGAGCTGATCTCAAAAGAGAATGCTTATCAGAAACTGGTGCTTCAATACACCACTGAGATTGAGGCCCTGAAAAGCGAGAATGGGCATCTTGAGGAAAAGCTGAAGAAGTTACACACATCTTCCTAAGTTAACAAGTTTCTCTCAGCTGGCCGATGGTGCTAAAGCTGGGTTAGGCTATGATGCCTCTAAAGACCCAAAGGGCAAGAAGAAGAGAGGTGCCTTAGGGAGCAACTCTTAGAAAAAGTTTGTCCCTGCCCAAACTGATGACAACGGCCCTAGTATTGCTCATCAGGATAAAGGCAAAGGGAAGAATAAAAATGCCTGCTGAACCTATCAGGCAAAGTACTGAAGACCAAAGGCCAAAACCTAAGGGAAAGGCCAAGGCTCCTCATCCTGAGTCGAGGAAGACAGACCAAGGGAACCCCAAGTCTCTGCCTAGGAACCCTCAGGATGGAAAGAACTCTGCCCCAAGCACTTCTCAGGCCCAACCTGGAAATGCTCAGGGTGGAAGGAATTCTGGTCAGAGGAGGGCTCAGGCAAGGCCAAGGGATACAGAGGTCCAGAGGCCTCATGCAGGGCACAGAGCCCATCAGGAGCGTCCTAATCCTCAAAGGAGAAGGACAAACCAGGTGGCCTTTGAAGGGCAACAGAGACTTGACTCCGATAACACTCATGCCAGACCTCAAGTGCCTAGAGGTCAGGCTCGAGCTGCTCCTTCTCAGGACAGACCTCAGCCCAATGCACCCAGGCCAAGGAGGAACAGGAGGCCCGTCCCTAGGAACAAATCCAGGGCTCCTGAACTTCATGCTGACACCCATACACCATCAACTTCCCAGGCACAAAGGAAGAAGATAACGGTGTATGTTGATGTTTCAGGGAGACAGGTTTACACTTCTGATGCCATCAGAATTGTTAAAGAAATCTGGATCCCGAAGGGTATGGCTGACACTGTAGGACCCTATACGAGATGGGTACCTGAGGCCTGATTCTTTTCAGGTCGCTGCGGGCTACAAGAAGAGGAAGGAGGATCTGAAGAAGGATTGGTACTTGGACTCAGGGTGTTCCAGGCACATGACTGGATTTCGTGATCTCCTTCAGGATTATGTAGCTCAGGATGGCCCGCAGGTAACCTTTAGTGATAACTCTAAGGGTTTCACCAGAGGATTCGGTACCCTTGTTGTTCGTTCTGTGAGAGTGCTTAATGTATCCTATGTTGAGGGTCTTAGGCATAACCTGTTTTCGGTCAGTCAGTTCTGTGACCGTGGATATAGTGTATAGTTTACATCTAACATATGTCTTGTGAAAGACAAATCTACACTGCAGGTTCTGATTACAGGTGTCAGGAGAGGCAACGTTTATTTTGCTGACTTTAAGAGCAGTTCTCCTGAAACTTGTTTGGTCGCTAAGAGCTCATCTAAGCTCAGTTGGCTTTGGTATAAACGCCTGAGTCACTTAAACTTCAAGATTACTAACAAAATCTCTCGACTTTTTCTTGTAGAGGGTCTACCTAATGAAGTTTTTAGCAAAGAACACGTGTGCGGAGCATGTCAGGAAGGCAAGCAAACCAAAGCTTCATTCAAGGGGAAAGATGCCTTCTCAACTGATAGAGTGCTTCAGCTCCTGCACATAGATCTCTTTGGTCCGATTACTCCTATCAGCAGGAATGGTAGGAAATATACCCTAGTTGTTGCTGATGATTATTTCGGGTACACATGGGTGATTTTCTTGCTGAACAAGAAGGAGACTCAGGTCAAGCTTCTCAGTTACTCAAGAAATTGAGTACTGAATAGGGTCAGAGCATCGTCAGGATCAGAACAGATCGGGGAATAGAGTTTATTAACTCTATTATAACTGATTTTTGTACTGACCTTGGTATTGCTCATGAGACTTCTGCAGCCAGGACCCCTCAGAATAATGGGGTAGCTGAGAGAAGGAACCAGACCCTGAAGGAAGCTGTCAGGACCATGTTGGCTGAGTCAGGACTGCCCAAGAATTACTGGGCTGAAGCAATCAACATCACTTGCTACACTCAGAACCGATCTATGCTGAACAAACAACATGCTCAGACACCTTATGAAATGTGGAACAAGAGGAAGCCTCGCATCTCCTATTTCCATATTTTTGGGTGTAAGTGTTTCATCCTGAACAATGGGAAAGACCAGCTGAAAGTCTTTGATAGCAAGTCTGATGAGGGAGTTTTCTTAGGATACTCCTCAGTCAGCAAAGCTCTCAGGGTGTATAACTATCGGACCCTTTGTGTGGAGGAAACACCTCATGTTGTGTTTGATGAGACTGCATTAGTGCGTAGAAAATAGGTTCCGAGTTCTGACACTGAAGGGGTTACCAAATGGGTGACAAGACTGAGCCTGAAGGATCCTGAGTTCAAGGTCAAATTCGTGAATGTTCCCAAGGGATGGGAAGATGATAACGATCAGGATGGACCTCAGGCGAACCCTCAACAAGCCCCAGCCTCAGAGAATGTTGACTCTCAGACTCAACCTGAGGTACGTACTGTCGGTGATGATGCTTCTGCACATGAGACAACTACTGAGTCCAACTCTGTAGGGGAAACAATGTCCCTGATATTGTGCAACCCTCAGGAAATGACTCAGTGTCACCTGTTCTTGCTCGTTCCGCTTCTTCGTCTGTTATTGTCGAGACTATCATGAGAGGGAATGATCAGGAGAGGGAACATCTGCAGCTCCCAGTGCAGCCGTTAGCAGAAGGCGGTGGCTAGATGGTCACTCATTGGCTGACATCATTGGTGATGTCAATGAGGGGGTCAGGACAAGGTTGTCCTTTGGTTAGAGTGCTATGTTTTGTTGCTTCCTGTCTGATCAGGAACCTAAGAGCATAGAAGAAGCTCTTGCTGACCCCAACAGGATCCTAGCCATGCAGGATGAGCTCAATGAGTTTGAGCGGAATCAGGTTTGGGAGTTAGTTGAGAGACCTAGGCGTTAACATGTTATTGGCACCAAGTGGGTCTTCAAGAACAAGAGGGATGAGACCTTTCAAGAACAAGAGGGAACAAGAACAAGAACAAGTGGGACTAGTGGCAAAGTGTTACTCTCTGGCCGAAGGGATCGACTATGATGAGACCTTTGCTCCGATCGCAAGGTTAGAGGCAATCAGGCTATTTTTGGCATATGCAACATTCAAGAAGTTCAAGGTGTATCAGATGGACGTAAAGAGTGCTTTTCTGAATGGTGTACTAAACGAGGAGGTTTATGTTGAGCAACCTCCTGGGTTTGAAGTTGGTAACAACCACCTGAAGAAAGCTCTTTATGGACTGAAATAAGCTCCGAGAGCCTGGTATGATACACTCTCCCAATTACTGATAGACCACGGGTTCGTGAAAGGAACAGTGGAGAGGACCCTCTTCAGGATATCCGAAGGGCTCACATTCTCTTGGTTTAGATTTATGTGGATGACGTAATATTTGGATCACCTAACCAAAAGCTTTGTGAGAAATTCTCAAAGTTGATGACGGGGAAGTTTGAGATGTCAATGATGGGAGAAATGAACTTCTTCTTTGGTCTTCAGGTCAGGCAATCTGACTTCGGAATCTTTATAAATCAGTCCAAGTATGCGAGGGACTTGATTCAGAAGTTTTGAGTTCAGACCAGCAAAATCTCACGTATTCCTATGAACACAAATGAGAAGCTGGATCCTGACAAGGAGGGAACCTCAATGAATCAGACTGAATATAGGGCACTGATTGGATCCTTATTGTATCTGACTGCAAGTCGTCCTGACATCACCTATGCAGTCGGAGTTTGTGCAAGGTATCAATCTGATCCGAAGAAGAGTCATCTAGAGAGTGCCAAAAAGATATTGAAATACCTGAAAGGTACAGTCAATTTAGGACTTTGGTATCCCTCTAATGACAACCTAGAACTGACTGGTTATTCAGATACAGATTATGGAGGTTGTAGGCTTGATAGGAAATCAACTACAGGCACATGTGAGTTTCTAGGGAGTAAACTGATCTCTTGGTTTTCCAAGAAACAAACAAGTGTTGCAACGTCTACTACTGAGGCTGGGTATATGGCGGTAGGCAGCTGTTGCTCCCAGATCCTTTGGTTGAAGCAACAACTGAGAGACTACCAAGTTGAGGCCACTGAAGTCACAATTTATTGTGACAACAATAGTGCCATTGCCATATCCCAAAACCCAGTCTTACACACGAGGTGTAAGCATGTAGACATCAGGCATCACTTTATAAGAGATCATGTTGAAAATAAGAATATAAGGATGGAGAGGGTCCCTACTGACAGGCAGAGAGCTGACATCCTGACTAAGGCTTTGCCTGAAACCAGGTTTGTTGAGTTGTCAGTAGAGTTAGGACTCCTTGACCCAGGCTTAGGAGATTCATTCTGAATCTCAGTTCAGAATGCATAAGGTCAGGGGGAATGACAAACCAAGGATCAGGATGAAGGAGTTATAAAGAGAAGTTGAATGGTTGAAGTTGGAACAGTCAGTATGAAAGGATGATCAGTATAGACTGACTAAGATTCAGGACACTGAATTCAGGGCTTGTCACCCTGATAGGTCATTTGTGGTATCAGTCAGATAACAAAATCTGACTGACTGGTATGTCTCCTGAATTATTTTTAGTCATCATATCTTGCTTGCATCATCTTTGATATTGATTGCCGAGTTGTCAAATCAAATATTTTTATCATGTAATCTCAACCGTTCATTTATTATTCAGTTATTATTTAATGCAATTATTTGAATTAAATACGGACATGCTCTGACGCGTATTTAATGCAAAGTGGGCGGGAACAGTTTTCAATAAAGTTTTTGAATCTTTAGCTTTGAAAACTGAAAAGGCTCAATCCGCATCCATTCATTTCAATCGTTTTAATCTTAACCATTGAATCTCATAAGTCACGATCTCTGAGCCGTCCTATTAAAATTGGATTTTAGTATAAATAGGGGAAGTTTTTGTCATTGCCATATTTACGCACTCAAATATTTTCCTTACTATATTTTCTCTTAGCTAACTGCTTTCCTTTAAATCTTCAAATCTTCTTCATGGCTTCTCCATCAGTTGATTCGTTCATTGGAAATCTTTTCCATTTAAGCAATGAAATTTGCTGGGAACCTGTTGGTGATTTCTCCTCAAATCACCCAGACGTTTTGCCTCAAAGACTTCATCCTCGCGTTGTTGCTGCATTTTATTTGAAGATGGAGCAGAACAAGGAATCAAATGAATGGGAGACCTGCATCCCATTGTCTTCTTGTGTGAAGGAGAAAAATGGTGAAGATTGGGTCACCATCAACATAAGGCAGAAGATCAAGGAGTTGTTTAATCTTACGCATTCTGGAAGCAACCCATTGGAGTATGGGGTTGGTGATGAGAGGGATTATCTTTAGTCTCTCTGTGATGTGGACGTTCCTCTGAACGCAGGGTTGAACAAATCGGTGCTGAGAACACCAAATCTTCACTTCTTCGACCTGACTAGTAAGGGAGTGATGGGTATTGCTGGCGGATTGGAGCAGATCTCCAAGCCAAAGCTGAACATAATGATGGCAATCAAGGATGCCTCTTTACACTCATTCAACTGGGAAGAATACTTTCTACAACTCTTGGTGGCTGAGACCAAGAAAATTAAGTATTCGCCTAAGGGCCAGGCCACGTTTGAGTCAAAGATGCATTTTGGCACAAAGGTCTCCCTGATCTTAGAGACTTTGGCTCTTGGAGATGTTGATCAGGCTCAATGCATCGAGATCCCGTCAAAGGTTGACCTCTTCAGAGCATTTTTTGAGGACGCTGGTACAAAGAAGAAGAAGAAAAGGATACTGAAGAAGGCTCAGGCGAGCACGACTGGAGGAGTCAAGGCACAGGCGAGCAAATCTTCAGGGACTCAGTCTCAGAAACCAGCGGAGGAAATGTGCAACAAGCCTTCTGGACCCAAGCAACAGACGCTGAAGTTCATTTATCCCGGGTCAGAGTGAGAGAAGAAGCTTGTGGAAGAGGAAAAGACTCAGCAAGCAACTCTAGAGGGGGAATCTGCTCAGACTGTCCTAGAAGTTTCTCCTATTGCTGCCGTTCCAGAGGTTGCACCCTCAGATCCAACGCCGTTTGTCCTTGAGCAAGACACGGCTGACGATCAGATCCTCAGTGTTGTCTCAGAATATCAGGGCGTGGAGGTCCAGTCTGATGAGGGTCAGGGGGAACCTGTTGCTGCTGACAATAGCGAAAGGTGATGAAGGTAGGATAGAGGAAGTGGTTGAGAAGGAGGCTGAAGGAGTGCAAGCTAAAACACCATGGCCATTTCCCGCGCCTGATGAGACGCTTCTACCTG
>JAPKLY010004739.1:1909-13916 GCA_026898435.1 Prunella vulgaris
GAGCTTGGTATGATACATTATCCCAATTCCTGATAGACCACGGTTCGTAAAAGGAACAGTGGACAGGACCCTCTTCCGGATATCCGAAGGGGAGGACATTCTCTTGGTTCAGATTTATGTGGATGACATAATTTTTGGATCTCCTAATCTGAAGCTTTGTGAGAAATTCTCCAAGCTGATGACTGGGAAATTTGAGATGTCAATGATGGGAGAAATGAATTTCTTTCTGGGTCTCCAAGTCAGGCAAACTGACTCCAGAATCTTCATAAATCAGTCCAAATATGCGAGGGATTTGATTCAGAAATTTGCAGTTCAGACCAGCAAAGTCTCACGTATTCCCATGACCACAAATCAGACTGAATATAGGGCACTGATAGGATCTTTATTATATCTGACTGCTATTCGACCTGACATCACTTATGCAGTTGGAGTTTGTACAAGGTATCAGTCTGATCCAAAGAAGAGTCATCTAGAGAGTGCCAAAAAGATACTGAAATACCTGAGAGGTACAGTAAATCTAGGACTTTGGTATCCCTCTGATGACAACCTAGAACTGACTGGCTATTCAGATGCAGATTATGGAGGCTGTAGGCTTGATAGGAAATCAACTACAGGCACATGTCAGTTTCTAGGGAGTAAATTGATCTCTTGGTTTTCTAAGAAGCAAACCACTGTTGCAACGTCTACTACTGAGGCTGAGTATATGGCGGCATGCAGTTGTTGTTCTCAGATCCTTTGGCTGAAACAGCAACTGATAGACTACCAAGTTGAGGCCACTGAAGTCCCAATTTATTGTGACAATAATAGTGCCATTGCCGTATCCCAAAACCCAGTCTTACACACAAGGTGTAAGCATGTAGACATCAGGCATCACTTTATCAGAGATCATGTTGAAAAGAAAGACATCAGGATGGAGAGAGTCCCTACTGATAAGCAGAGAGCTGACATACTGACTAAGGCTTTGCCTGAAACCAGATTTGTTGAGCTATCAGTAGAATTAGGACTCCTTGACCCAGGCTTAAGAGATTCAATCTGAATCTCTTATCAGAATGCTCAAGGTCAGGGGGAATGACTAATATGGACTCAGGATGAAGGAATCTCAGAGAGATTGTGAATGGTTGTAGGGGGAACATTCAGTATGAAAAGGATGATCAGTATAGACTGACTAAGATTCAGGACACTGAACTCAGGGCTTGTCATCCTGATAGGTCACTTGTGGTATCAGTCAGAATACAAATCTGACTGACTGGTATGTTTCCTAATTTATGTCTAGTCATCAGATCTTGCGTGCATCATCCTTAATACTGTTTGCTGTATTGTCAAATCAATTTAATTTGTCATTTAATCCCAGCCATTCATTTAATATTCAGTTATTATTTAATACAATTTATTTGAATTAAATACGGACATGCTCTAATGTGCATTTAATGCACTGTGGGCGGGAACAGTTTTTGATAAAGTTTGACCAATTACTTTTGAAAACCGAAAAGGCTCCATGCATTTCACTTTTTAATCTTGACCATTGAATCTCATAAGTCATTATTTTCTGAGCCATCCGATTAAAACTGAAATTTAGTATAAATAAGGGAAGTGCTCGTCATTGCAACCTTTGTGCACCCAAATCTTTTCCTAATATATTTTCTCTGAAACCCGATTTTCTTCAAAATCTCCAACTTAATCCATGGTGTCTCCTTCGGTGGACTCATTCTTTGGGAATGTCTTCCATCTCAGGAATGAGATCCACTCCTAGCCCTTTGGGGATTTTTCTTCTAATCACCCCGATATCTTGCCTGTGCAAGAATTATATGAAAATGCAGGTCTTCTGCAGTTTATCACAGCAAGACCCCAGAGACTCCATCCCAGACTTGTTGTTGCTTTCTACCTCAAGATGGAGCAGAACAAGGATTCCCAGGAGTGGGAGACTTGCATTCCATTGTCTTCCTGTGTGAAGGGGAAGGATGGAGAAGAGGAAATGACTAGGAGGTGGGTCACTCTCAACATCAGGGAGAAGATTAAGGAGGTTTTTAATCTTCCCCGCTCTGGACGAAGCCCGGTTGATTACGGGTTTGGGAACGAGAAGGATTTTCTCCAGTCTCTCTGCGATGGAGATGTCGTCCTGAGGTCGGGTCTCAACAAATCAGTCATGAGGACTGAGAATCGTCACTTCTTCAACCTGACAAGTCAGGGAGTGATGGGGATTGCCTGAGGATTGGAGCAGATCTCCAGACTGTAAGCTTTATACGATGATGGCAATCTCTGACGCATCAGTGCACAATTTTCACTTGGAGGATTACTTCCTCCAATTGCTGGTAGCTGAGACCAGCAAAATCAAGTATTCGCCGGAGGGTCAGGCGACGTTCGAGGCCAAAATGCACTTTGGCACCAAGATCTCACTGATTTTGGAAACCCTGGATCTCGGGTATGTTGATCAGGCCCAATCACTCGAGATTCCAGCGAAGATTGATCTCTTCAGGGCTTACTCCGGTGATGCTGGCGCAAAGAGGAGACTGAAAAATCTGAAAAAGAAGGCTCAGGCGAGCACGACTGGAGGAGTCAAGGCTCAGGAGAGCAAATCTTCAGAGATTTCTATTCAGAAACCAGCGGAGGACAAACCCAAGCCTTCTAGACCCAAGCAACAGAAACTAAAATTTCTTTATTCAGGGTCAGCAGAGCGAGAGAAGAAGCTCGTGGAAGAGAGAGTTGCTGAAGAAGCTATTCAGCATGCAACTCTGGAGAAGGAACCGGCTCAGACCGCTCTTGACATTGCTCCCATTACTTCTATTCAGGACGTTGCATCCCCTGATCCTGATCAACTGATTCTCAACATCGCCTCAACCTATCAGAGTTTTGAGAAGGATCAGGAGGAACCTACTCAGGAAGGAGGAGTTGAGCACGAGGCTGCTAAACCAGTTCAGGTTGTAGCCCCATGGCCATTCCCTGCGCCTGATGAGAACACATTGCCTGATTTCGAGATTGTGGCAAGGGGAACTGTTGTGGATATGGTGGAGAGGAGGTTTCCTGATCTCTCAGACGCTCAGAAGGAGGCAGTTGTGCAACTTCGCACTTACGCCATGATCAGGAATGCCACTTGGCCTGAATTGAGTCAGCTCGGGGAGTCGAGAGGATGGGAGAAAATGGCTGAAACTGAAGCTGCTCTATTTGATCACTTCAACGTGAATTCTTTACATCACCTGATCAAGATGGTAGACTTCATCAGAACTGTTAGACGCATCTACCCCGAGCCAGAGCCTGAAAGAGTTGAGGAGGAGAAGGAAGATGAGAAGGAAGAGATTGTGATTGCTGAAGACATTCAGCAATGTGGCACTGAAGGAGTCAGTGCACCGGCCGATGATGCACCCCTTAGACCCGGGACTGCGGAGGCTTCAGGAGAGGGTCGAACAAGTCTTATCCGAGTTAGAGGAAACTAGATCACCCCAGCAGCTATGTTTACTGAGAATTCCTCACGAGCGCTTGCCAATTGTCACAGAAGGTTAAATCTTGTTGAGCGAAAGGTAAGTAGGGTTGATTCAAATTCTGAAACTCTGAATAAGAAAATGAAAAGGCTGGATAAAGACCTGAATGAAATGGCCACTGATATGCATGCCGCAATAGACCTTCTCGATGAAGTTCGGACTGGACTCACAGTAGACCTCACTGTTATCTCTGAGCAAGTCAAGGGGGCCATTCAAAACTGCAATCAAATGGTCTCTAATGTGCAAAATCAGCAGGAGAATAAGCTTGCCACTTTTCTTGATCAACAATTGTCTGAGAAAGTTGATCAACTGGTTGATGAAAAGTTGGCTAAGCTTCGAGCTGAACTGAAGGAGGAGCTGCTGAATGAGATGTCTGAACAAGAGAAAAGGGAAATTGATTCTGCCCTGAACAATCGGCTGATGAGCTTTGAAGGACGGCTAAAAGCTGAGCACAATTCAGCCGTCGACAAGCTAAGTGTTGGCCTGAGAGGGATGGCCGGGCAGATTGGGCATATTCAGGCTTAGCAGACTAAGATGGACAGTCAGTTCGCATTATTGGCGGAGTCAGTAAACGAGGTTGTCAAGCGAATCAATGACGATGATGCCAAAAAGGGGGAAGAAGGGAAGAAGCAAATTGCTACCACTGGTAAAGCTAAGAAGAAAATCTTCCCCCCTGAACTGAAAGCTGCTGAAAGGAAGAGGACTAGATCCCTCAGCTGCCATCGAAGCTGCTGAAGGTTCAGATCCGAAGAGATTAAGGCCCTCTGAAGATCCTGCTTTGGAACCTTTGCATAAGGAGATGGAGGAACAAATGCAACCTAGGTTGACCACTCAGAAGAAAAAGGTGATGATTGAAGCAGAAAAGATAGGGAAGATGAAGGAGATTTCGCTCCTCAGTCAGATCCAACGCTTGAAAGAGTCCAATGAGTATCTGACTTCGCAGGTTCAGAAGAAGAAATCTGTGACTTCTGGATCTCGAATGAAGACTCAGAGGAAAATGGTGGTCAGTCCAGATCAAGGCCCTCCTCCACTTCAGTTTGTGGAAGACTTCATTCCAATAGAGATGTTGGAGGTATGGATTCCGATCCGGAATAGGTGGGCCTACCTATTCTACGTAGTGGTGTTATGGGACGATCTATCTGAAGAAAAAGACGTCATACTCCATCACTGGATGGCACAGGAGCACCCTGATCTTTGGGCTGAAATAATCAGACATGCTGACACCGAAGGTGTAGAGATTGCTCCTCCGGAATTCATTAAGTATCCTCCTCCACTCTTCAGGAACTCCAAACAACTGGACCGGAAAGTGATATCAAAAGAAGTCATCAGAGTAGGACGCGCTGCCGGGCTGTTGGTGATCGGAACAGGATGAAGCAGGTCCTGAACCGAGTCTTGGAGATGTATGAGATTCCTCTAGCTGCTTGGAATAAGGATGAAGAATAGATCAGGAAATAGTTGTTCAGGAATTGTAATAACTTCAGCATAATTGTAACTCTTATATCTATCAATGAAGTTATTTATTTTTCCTGAGTACAACTTCTTGTTGACTCCTGAATTTACTTTTCTTAATCCTTATCAAGAACTGTACTAACCCATTCCTTGTTTTCATCTTATAGACTAAGTACCTAGTTTGTCAGGTGGTACTGAGTTGTTCTCACTGACTAAGTCAGTTGATTGTATAGATGAATAGGAATTTGCTTAAGGGTTTTGGCATCATCAAAAAGGGGGAAATTGTTGGGACAATCTGAGTATTTTGATTAGATCCTAATACCCCTGATGAATCTGCCTAAGTACAGCTGTTCAGGATAAAATAGTTCAGGATAGTTAAGTTAGAAATTCAGTACAGGAGGAACTTGCTGAAGACTGAAGAATATTGGAGTCGACCCAATTTACTGAAGTCTGAAGTATAATCCATCCTGAAGGAGTCAGTCAGTCTTGTTGAAGATTGCCTGGGTCTGAAGCTGAAGGTCGAAGCCTGATGATCCGTCCTGAAGTCAATCCTGAAGTACCATTGGCTGATGTTTCTACTGAGTACACTAAGCATACTCAGGACAGAACTTAGTCAGTGAAGAGTAAGTGTAATCTATCAGGCTGTGCTGAATGCACTTAAGACCTGACTTAGGCCTTGGTTCAGTTTATCTGAACCATATAAGTCCAAAGCAAAAAGGTTACACATACTGGGCTGAATAATCTATCAGGCTGTGCTGAATGCACATAAGACCTGACCCGGACATTAGTTTAGATCACCTGAACCATGTAAGTCCAAGGCAAAAAGGTTATTTATGCTATGGGATAAGAGACAAAGAGAATGTCAGTAAGACTCCAATGAAGACAAACATACAGACTGAGTTATCAACAAGAGACTCAGAGTATTGAATGTACAAGGAAGGACAAATGTCTGAAAGTCAACTAGCCGTTAGAACGGAGAGCCAATGATCTTTCGACACGTATGTACGGAGTCTGCGCAGCATTTAATGCGGCATTTAATGCGTCTCAAAGTTGCAGGCGATGGGACAGACTTGCCAGAATAAGCATGGCGGTTAGGTCAAACAGTATTTCTAGCCTGCAACCACCCCAAAATAGGAAAGACTTGATTTGATCTCCTCCAACGGATCTATTTTGAATCTTGCCTATAAATATGGAGAGCCTTGCACCCATTCAAGTAAAACGGGAAATTTCCAAGAGAAAACTCTCAAGAATCCAAGCTCTCAAAGCATACTATAAGCAACACTCTGCAATTAAATTTCCCTAGTGTTGTAGTAGGATTCACTCTGTATTTGCTTAGATCGATAGCTCTAATATTTAGCATTGTTTTGTATTGCTAGAGCTATCTCAGTTGGAAACCAGAATACCAAACCACTTAGGGTGTGAGATTGGTTGGTTAGAAGGACTGGGACTTGTAAAACGCACAGGGGTCAGTTCCAAAGAAAGGAAGTTGGCTACTCGTGTCCCTTGGCACATAAAACCAAGAACCTATCCTCAGGGTTTTGAGGATAGCTTCCTGTTAAATCAGGCAGTGGACGTAGGAGTTGGTTATCTCCGAACCACGTTAAAAAGTCCCCTGTGTGCTGATTTACATACTTGTTCAGGATCATAACTGTCATCATAATAAACTGAACATTCTGCATTGTTTTATCCTCAGGACTGAATAAATCATCCTGAATCTTAATACGGTGCACTCAGCCCTAACCACCAGTTTACTAAGCAATTCCGAGAAAATTCTTTCAGAAACTAAAACGAGTAGAATCTAAGGGCTCACTTTCCTCACGTACTCTAGCTCACTGAGATAGTAGTCCAACTGACTCGCTTCCAAGCAGTCAGTAGGTTTGTTATCTCTACTGAGCTTCCGAGCACATTACTCACACTCAGCTGATCTGACTCGTTACTGAACTGTCCCTGCTGTCCCTGTGGACCTTCAGCATACTGAGTAATTCAGGAAATCCTGACTGAGAGTGTAAGAGTATTTTTTTGAGTCTTTCAGAAAAATCTTACATCAGTGTATTCCCCCTCCCCATACACTGATTGTACTCGTTTTGGGACCAACAAATCCTACTCCTCTTCCTCAAGAAAACTCACGAAAACTTGCTCTCTCTCTTGCCTAAGTTGCTACCGAAAAACTGCCATATAACTTCATGATTGTACCAATTTTTGGGTGACTATAGGTTGCCGAAAATTTGTGTGTTGTAAAGGTTATGAAGTGATCCTTGATCATCTATTTATAAGGGCAAAATTTGATTTAGGGTTACTACAATGGGCTGGCCGAAATTATGGCTAAATGGAAAGAAAATTGGCCCAATATCTTGAGGATTCTCTTGTACTAATTCTTGACATCTTATTTCCATAAATAATAAATCCTTACTAACTCTTATTCTCTTGATACTTAATTCCCAAGTATGTATTTTCTTGCATAAAGAAAATATGACTACCTTCCCTAAATAATAAAGGTAATACTATCTCTAATTGTTGGTACTAAAAATTCGAAACTATCACTCTTATTATTAGGGCCTTATTTTTTGAAAATTACTAGTATTATCCCAAGTATTGTCTTGATCCTATTCATGGTCAAAACCTCATAAAGTCAAATGCCTAAAATTAATTCCTCAATTACTACTATACCCTTAATGAAATAATACTTAAGGAAATAATAATCTTAGTGGGCTAATACTATAAACTCGAACAATATTACCACTCTTCCTTACTCCTAATAATTCGAAACTTAGTCATATTCTAGGAGTCCAATTAATACTAATTTGGATCAACTAATACTAAACAAAAGAATTAAAATACTAAAGCATAACAACATAAGGGACTAAACTTGCAAACAAAAATAAAACAAGCCCAAAATTAAATTTAAAGGGCGAAAAACCTGCTGCCAAACTTTGGGGTGTTACATGAGCAAAACAACAGGCTCAGTGGGAGATAATAACTGTTCGAAATTAAGAAATTGGTAAACTTACAAGAATCAAAATATCACGCAAGATGAAAGTTCTCGTCACACAGACTATCATCATATAAATATTTTCATCACATAAACATTGCTCGTTACATAGACTATTGGCTCGTCACACAGACTATTGGCTCGTCACACAGACTATTATTTAAAAATCAAGCATAACATGTATATTCGCAACATAAGCAACACAATAACTTAAAAGAAAACAGTGAACTAACCCCCACCTCTGATTTGTCGAAATCTTATAAACGAAAGTGTACGTACGAACGGCTTCTAATCCTCGATTCTTAACTCGACTAAACCGAATACACCTTCTTCTTTATTACGCCCAAATAAAATTCTTCCCTTAACTATGCTATGTTTGATAAGGACTAATACCAAAGATAAATTGTTGCTTTCTCACTCTTTTTTTTAGTTCTCACGCCATACTACCTATTGCTACGTTAAGGAAAACGAAAGAATTCTTATCCAACAATTCTTACCCTTACCATGGCAAATGTCGGTTACCTCATTTATAGTACTGAAGCAATCCTTATTGAGAGTTTTCTTTTAAGTTGGCAATTTAAAAAAAAAAGAATTATGGCCGACTATTTTATCCTAAGGTTGCTAAGTAAACCACACCCAAAAGAGTATGATATGTAAAAGTTATTCATAAAAGAGTTTAATTCCCATAATCTCATATCCTTGAAAAAAACGGATACTTTATTGGCCACATGATGACAATTCAACCCTGCTTAATGCTTTAATTTAAGAAAATTAATTTACTTATAGAGATTTAATCCTCCATTTAGGAATATTAAAAGCTATAAGTAACCTCCTATTAAAAGCTAAAATCAACTCTTAATAACAACATAAATCCAACGCCATACCTCTTAAAACTAAAATAAATTTAATGTTATTTAACCCCAAATTGTTAATTAAAAGTCCTCAAATTTTATTCTATGTCTTAATTTCTAATTTAAAAGAACCATGAAATTACACTAGAATTAAAACTCTTAATCTAAAATAAAAATTCTATTTAGAGAATGCTGAAGATCTAGTCTATGAGAATGTTCTAACGGAAATAGAAACACCAACAATAAGACCTGATGAGTCTGCAGTAGGTGAATCTACAGCTGTAGAAAACAATGATCAAAGACTAGAACCAGATTTGAGATGGTTGAAAGATCACCCCCCTGAGAATGTGATTGGAAACTTATCAGATGCTGTAAAGACCAGAAAACAAATCCATGAGGCAATGTTTGCTACATTCCTCTCATCTTCAGAACCTACAAATATTCATGAAGTACTGCACGATGTAAATTGGATCATTCCAATGCAAGAAGAATTGAATGGTTTTGAGAGAAATCAAGTATGGGAACTTGTATGAAGACCTAGTAATCACAAAGTGATTGGAACTAGGTGGGTGTTCAAGAATAAACTTGATGAAGATGGGATTGTAACCAGAAATAAAGCAAGGCTAGTTGCTCAAGGCTATTGTCAATCTGAAGACATAGATTTTGATGAATCTTTTGCCCCAAAAATTTGGGTATGCTACAATTGTGAAAAGACTCTGTGAAAATCACTAAATTGCAAAGACAAACTTAGAAAATTGAAAATCCATTGAAAAGGAAATATGCAGCTGCAAAATCATTCAACTACAGAGTTGTTAACTCTACAGCTGTAGACTTGACATTGAACTGTAGATTCCTTACAAAAATAGACTTCCATATTCTAAACATATCAACTGCAAATTTAGAGAACTTACAGTACTTTGTACAATTCTGGGAACTTAAATGAGACACTATAAATTCAGAAATGCCAGTACTTTTGGTACAGGTATTTTGGATTATTCAACATTTTAATTAATAGAATGTTTGAATATGTGTATCATTTTAAATTGATTTTAAATTGATCATATGAGTTATATTTTGGACAAACTTAATTTCATAAGTCTTGGTTTGAAATTTTTAACACTCATACATTTTAAAAGACAGTTTTACCCTCCCCTGTCTTAAGCACGTGTAAGGAAAGCTATTTAAAAGGATTCTAGATTCCTTTGACCTCATTTTACATTTCTGAAACCCCTTAAACACTCCTCGTCCCTCACTCTTCAAACCTCAAGCTATGGCCATGAAAGTTATTTTTGGCACCTTGTTCGACTTTGAAGAACTGCAAAGACAGAACCCCACAGAAGCTATGGAGGAAGTTGTTAGACACATTACCAATCAAGGAATACATTATTGTCTAACTCATATACCTAGTGCATATGATGACAAGATTGTGTTGGAATTCTACAAGAATGCTGAAGCAGACGTGGAGAGAAACAGATTGTCAGTTAAGCTTAAAGGAAGGACGGTTAATATCAGTTCTAAGGATATTTGCAGAGCTCTACACTTAAGAACTTGAGGGGATTCTTATGACAATCTCAATTTTAAGGATGAAGAACAAATATATTGGAAGAAGTTCATAGCAGAAAAGCCATTTCCAGAGAATTGGAAAAGGACATACAAGAAGAACGACCCTGCAGTTGAGTACGTTCACTTATATGAAGTTATTGATAAATGTTTATTGTGTAGAACTGGTGCACATGATGGTGCACATGATACAAGAACTAGACTTATGTGGGATCTCATGATCGCCATAGATAAGGAAGTTCAAGTTGATATTGGAGAATTACTTTTAAGAAATATATGTAATGATGTAGTGAAAGAAGGAAGAAACAAAGGTTTTGGTTTGTTTCTAAACTATATTTTGAAGGAAGTAGGCTTTAGTTTGTTTAATGGGCACACTGGACAACCCATTCTTGTTCATAGTATTGTTGGGAAAGCCAACTTCAAGAGAGGAGCTGTGGATGCTCCTATGGCCACTTCACAAAAGAAAAGAAAGAAAAGTAAAGAAGTGAAGAAGAAAACTACAGTTGTTTCAAGTCCTGTAAAATAATATGAAAGAAAAAAGAAGGATGTAAGGAGAAAATTACTCTTAGTTGATGAAGCTACTGAGTCTGAGGTTGAAGCAGATAGAGAGAAAAGAGCAAAAAAGGTTTCATTCGAAAAAGGTTGATGATACTGAGATCATGGACAAGTCTACAGCTGTAGACTTGACAAGTGGGCAACAAGAAGAAATAGAAGAAGTAGAGGCTCCAACTCAAATTGAACAATAACATGTTGTTTCAATAGAAAGAATTGATGGATTTGAGGAAGAAAGACAGAAGTTTGAAGAATGGAAATTGATTAAGGAAGAGCTTGAGAAGCTGAAAAATGAAGAAAGGAATTTGTTCCAGTGGGTTGTTGACTGGACAAATTGCAATGATGTGGATCATTTGTTGAGACCTAATTTTCTTGTTGATTTTCTTGCTGAAAAGCTAAGAAAGAACAAGGGAAAAGGTAAAGAGATAGTTGCTCAGACTGAGAAGCAGAAAATGACAAAGTCTGCAGCAAAGGTCCTGAGAGTTGCAATGGGCACAGAGACTGACCCTGAGGCACAATTTCCTGAGGCAGAGTATGAAATTGTTAGCTCAGATAGTGAAGAAGAATTTCCAGAAAGGATTGAAGAAGGAAGCACACAAGTTTTTTATGCTAAAGGTTTATCTACCTTGGCTAAAGCAGCAGTCATATTGGAATCTGCAGGAGCTGGTGCTGCAGAGTTAATTCCAATAGAAAAGAAAGTCACACCTATTGTTCAAGAGGCTGAACAAGAAAATGAAAGAGAGGCAGAAAAAGATGCCGAAAAAGATGGTTCTCCTTGCAAAGAACCAAAGGACAAGCCTGATGAAGATGATGAAGGCAATGATGATGCACCAATGGGTGGTGCACAAGCACAAATTGAAAGTGTTCAAGCTCAACAAACTCAAGAAGCTGAAGTGAATGAGCAAATGGTAGAAGAAACATCTAGAGAAATTGATGAAGGAGCAAAGGATTTGTCTAATCCTGTTGCAAATATTTTCCATCAACCTCCACCTGCAATGTTTACAGTAGATGAAATTTATCAGCAAGGGACTCCCCCTCTGCAGAGTTACTCTGTGTTGGTCCCGAAACGAGTTAGATCAGTGTATGGGGGGGGGGAATACACTGATGTCAGATTTTTCTGAAAGACTCAGAAA